>PVLD010025679.1:0-23420 GCA_004027595.1 Dinomys branickii
ACTGCAAATGTCAACCACTCGGAAATGCCCTGAGGAATACAGGGATAGTAAATGAGCAGGACTTCACTGTCCATTCTAAGGAGGGGGACGTGGGGAGGAGTCCCTTTACAAGGAGCTCCCTCTGCACCCGCGGCCCAGAGGGAAAGATTTTACGTCTTTGCTAACTCCCAAGGTGCAGCTCATCCATTTCTAGGGTGGGTTGAGTCTTGTCTAGAAGGGCACAGATGGAGGGCTTCAGGGCCATGCAGTGCTGTGCCACTGTGAAGTGGGCGGTCCAGTTCACACGCTGTACGTCCGGCTGAGGGCACTGCTGGTTTTCCTGGACACTCACAGCTTCAATTCTATTTGTGTTTCCACAGCAAACGCTCACACTGGCTCATGAATTCTAAGCGTCCTGAGCAACCACCAGGATAGGTGACTATATTGGCGCGGGAGTCTCTGAGGGTGTGGCCCTCACGTTTGTTTTCAGGGCTTTAATTCTCCTGTGCAAGTCATTCTACGTTGCTTCTCTCTCTCTCTCTCTCTCTCTCTCTCTCTCTCTCTCTCTCTCTCTCTGGAACTGTTACTATAGTAACCAGTGTAATCCCAGATAGAAACATCACTTTATAATTATACCTCAAGCTAATTAACTGAATTCCCATTTGTCCTCTACACCCTCACAGTGATGATACCCGATAAGCAGTGACTGCCTGCGTCAGACAGGCTCTGCGCTATATGCTTTATTGTCATCACCATTTGAAAGGACAGATAATTTTATTAACCTCGTATTATTGTAGCAGAAGTGAAGCTTAGAGAGACCAAGACAGTTTTCTGAGGTTTCAGAATTGCAAATGGCAAAGCTGGCACTGAAATCCAGGCACATGGACTCCAGTACTGTTGTCCATATCGTCAGTTTAGAAAACCCATCTTTCAAATTTATGAATCTGTCTAGATTTATTAGGAACCATTCTACAAAAACTACTCCCTTCTGGAAGAATGGATCATGACCAGTGTCACTTGGCACGAACAGTATTTTCTAAGTTACTTGTCTTTTTAAAAAAGAAACAACTTATTTAAAGTATAATTAATAATTATAGTTATTGACATATAATTGATGTACAATATACAGCATATTTATAGTGTATTCACGTTTGATGATCACACTGAGAAACCACCAATACACTCAAAACGCAAATGTTCCCAGCACCCTCCAACTCTCACATCCTTTTGTAATTGTGATGTATTCTTTTAACTCTCAGAGAACAAGTTAAGGCTTTGTACTTCGTAGTTTAACACATTATAACATTTATTTTTTTCTACATGGACTTTCTAAATCATAGGCTCTGTGTAGCATGGCCAAGGATCCCAGCTTTACCAGGATTGAAGGGGATTCCTAAGATGTGGGACTTCTAATGGCGAAACGGGCACAAACTCAGAGTAGGTGGTTCACCCTACCTGTTGCCTGAAGTTGCCAAGTACTTTAAGCAGAATAACTCCTCCTAATGACCCTGGGTGACACACAGGCATACCACTCTAATGGAGAGTCAGGATGCTGAAAGCTCAAACGCCTTCTCCAAATTGGCACACTGAATAGATGTATATAGGAATTGAAAGAGAACGTATCCTTCTCCTCCTCCTCCTCATTATCTTTTCTGCCATTATTGGTAAGTGCCACTGTTCAGAGAAATAAATGACCCCATCCACACTTACACCCAGAGATAGAAGTAACGTTTGGGAATTGATCACATAAAAGGATGTTCTAAAGGCTATTAAGGGACAATGATAGGACCAATTATGTTTCTGAAATAAACAGTTAGGGCTTATTATCATTTATGTAAAGGGTAAACAGGAATGAGGAAAAGCTGACATTTTGTTCATGTGCACATACATGAACCCTCTGTATCCATGGCTTCCAAGTTAACGCATTCAAATGACTTCACATCAAAAATAATTGTAGATTAAACCATATACTCTTTTTCTGCATTACTTCCTAAATACAATATAACAATTATTTACATGCAGCATTTACATTGTATTAGATATTATGAGTAATTTAGAGGTGATTTAAAGTACGTGGATGCATGCACTTAGGTTATATGCAAATGCTATTTTCAGAAGGCAATGGAGCATGCTAGGTATCCTAGAGGGGTTCTGGAACCCTCTATGGTGGATACAAAGGGGCAACTAACTACGCGTCATTCCCAAACTTAGCTAATTAGAATAACAAATCAGAAAGTGCAGTTTAATTTGTGCAACTTTTCCCTGGAAGTTACTGGAGAAAAAGTTACAAGCAGGGTGGTAGGTTTTTAAGCCATGAGCCCACAAACACCAACTGGCTCAGTGATGGCCAACTATTCCATCTTACAGTCACTCCCTGAGGTGACCATCCAGACCTCACTGCTACGCAAACCTCCTCACCCCTCTCCCAATGGATGACATAGCAAAAACCTCTTGACTTTGGCAAGTTTTTGTGCCCCCCTTTAATCCTCTCGATCTGAATCATCTCCCTCTTCTTTTGTACTTTTTCTGTTTTTATGAATCCACACATTCCTGTCCAGTGACTCCCATTTCTCTCTCCCCTTCCCAGCCACAGTTCTCAGGTCAGTTGTTCCTACTCATCCCCTCTGCACTCTGGCCCGCCAGTCTCCTGCTTCTATTCTTGAAACACCAGCACCATTTGAATAGTTTTGGTTGAGCTCACCTCTGTCGTGCACTTTGCTGACTCACTGATACTATCTTTACTGCAGCTGGCCTTTCTGCAGTTTTCTCACACTTTGAAAGCCCTTAATCCCCCATGCTAGAAAGTGTTATTTTTTTAATTAACTTTATTAGTACATTTTAGGTGTACATAATGACCACATTCATCATAGGGAATTTGTACTTATACACATTATATCTTGATTCCTCACGTACAAAACTTTTCCATTCTTTCCTTCTTTTCTAATTCTTTTTTCTTTTTGCTTCCTTCCTTTCTCCTTATCCCCTCCCTTGTTCCCCTTCCCATTTGAACATTTTCTTCCTTTTTCACGGTATCATACATTTTGGTATTTTATTTATACTTTTGGCTATTCAGGCCAGAGAAACAATGTGATATTTACAAGTGCGTTCAATTTATTTGCCTTAAGAATGTGGTCTCATGTGCATTCATTTGGCTGGAAATATCTCAAGCTTAGGGTCCTACAAGTTTGAGGCTGCCAGGTTCCAAGCGCTCATGCAGATGGAACCAATGACAAAGGTTCCAGATTCCTTTTAGCAGGAGCCACTAGCTCAGCCTTGTAATGCCGGTGCATAACTGCTGAACTGCAGCATGACTTCTAGCCAAGGCCCATCAGATTAGCTCTCTGGAGAAGGCCCCTGACTGTGGCTTCCCCTACACTGACATTTTTCAGCATGAAGCAGCTAGATGGAAGTCATGCCCCTTCTCCCCTAACTGCACCAGGGATACCTCTTCAGAGGGGGGAATATTATAGACAGCTAAGTTAAGTAGAAATGCAGTAGGCAGTCGGACGGGGCTGGGCTTTTGAGGGAATCAGTGCGGCAGATGAAAACTCATCAAAACTGTGGCCAGAGATGCATCTGAAGATTAAAGTCACAATTGCTAAGTGTACATACTTCTCTAAGGGATAAGCAGAAATTTGGGATTATTGGTATCACCCTTTTGAGATTTTCTATCATCTCATTAGAGGTGGGTTATCCTTTCCCACCCACTAAGATGAAGTCTAAGACTACTAGGGTTAATGATGCCACCTTATGTCCTTGCTGCCACTGAATCAATATTCCCTAAGTGACTATACTTGCTCTCATATTGTCTAGTCATCATTTTGACCCACGCTGTACCTGCCTCATGATTTTGCTCTATAAAACTTCCTTTTAGAAGTGGGCTCATTGGCAACCACTAGGGACCCCTCCTGTTTCTCAGGAAGTGTTCCTATTCCCCATTCTTCCCCCCTCCCCCGCCAAATTTCCCTACTCTTATCCACCACTGTTCATTAGAATTCATTCTTCTAAGCATGGTGGGGCACGCTTGTAATTCCAGCACCTGGAACACTCAGGTATCAGAATTGCCATGAGTTCCAGGCCAGCCCAGGCAACACAGTGAGTTCAAAGTCAGCCTCTACTATATAGTGAGACCCTGTCTCAAAAAGTAAACATGTAAAAAAAAATTCATTGTTCAACTTCAGGGAACACGAGCTTGGTTTGTCTGACATCTAGCATTTCCCCATGTCAATGTGATCATTGTTTTGTGAGTGGGTTTCCTTTGGGAAATATTTTATTATATAGCTTTGTATTTTACTCTTACACTGTGCTATGTGATAATTTGAAATGTTTTCTTCTGTAATTTCTACACTTTGTATTTGTATTTTTTCATTCATTTTAAATCTAATTCATGTAAAGGCATTCACTAAGGCACTAAGATTCCCAGGCTGGTTTAGAACTTGCAGTTTGCCTGCCTCAGCTGCCCTGAGTGCCGGATGACTACATGCATGTACCACCATGTGTGGATTGTAATTTCCTTTGCTGTGTCCAGCAACTGTCCTGCTCCAACCAAAATTCCTCTCACATAAACACCAGCCTAAACATCACAATAAAACACAGTTCTTATTGGATGACTAAGCTGTTTTGTTGTTTTTAACTTTTTAATTTTGAAATAATTTGAAATGTATAGAAAATTATATGGATATTACATAGAGTTCTTGTATTTTCCCAGTTTTCCTATGTCAAGAGCTTGTACATCATTGTACATTTATCAAAACTATGAAATGAGTGTCATACTATCCACTGAACTATTGTTTTTGTTTTGTTTTGTTTCTTTTCAGATAGAGTCTCACTACATAGTTCAGGCTGACCTTGAACTCAATACCTAGCCCAGGTTGGCCTTTAACTAGTGGCAGTCGTACTGCCTCAGCCTCCTGAGTGCTTTATTACAGGCATGTACCATCATGCCTGGCTAAACTATAGTTTTTACTTGGAGTCCTACCATTGTTTCTTAAAATTTGTTATTTTTTCTCTGTAAAGTATTACAATTATCTTGTGTTAAACTGACAACAGTAAAAAATAAAAAGTAAACCTATCAACTTTATAGAGAGTAAAATACTATAAAACAATCTATACCACAAAGTAATGGCTAGGATGCTCTTTCATTACTTTGAGCAGTGATTTTATAATGACAGGCAGAAACACTGCAAAGATACCCAGGATTGGAGGCAGATGTATTTTATGTTGTTGGCCTTTAATTGGAATCCTTCTCAAAACATCAGGCCCTGAAATCTCAGGGAGAGAGGTTTTTTATGGGTTGCAAGCAGGAATCAGAGTATTGGCTGTCTTTGACTGGCTCTTACAATATGCATCATAGTGACCAGATGTGCTTCACAGTAACCTAGGAGACAGTAGTAACAGGAACTATTACCTGAGCAACTGAGAAACTGAAGTATACTGGCTGAGAGGCCATTTTCCATTACATTCCCCCCTCTATTAATTTCCCCAGCAAATCTTTGCTGGGCATGTTACATGTGATCTTCTAAGATGAACCAGGTAAGCCAATTAATTATATAAGGCCCAACTAGAAGCAACAACATTAGGGCTGTCAGTGGTCCTCAGACCCTAGCCAAGGTCCCTGAGATTGAAAAATTTTTCCTTATTTTAGGTTTTCTGCCTAAGTTGCTTTTAGAAAGAGACATGTTTTAACACTCCTCTGACGGAATCAGTTTGACCCTGGAGCATGTCCAGTGTGCCTTGGATGCTTGCCAAATCTTGGTCAGTTGTAGAATAAGGGGAAGGGCCTTCTAGGAAGAGAGCAGGGAGCAAAGAAATATATATGCAAGCTGAAACGGAAGGAAGGACTGGGATAAATAACCTGAAAAGGAACAAAAATCGAGGGGACTAATGCATTGAGTTACAGATCGATCCTATGAATGCACTGAGCCGTGTGTGGACTGGGCATCATCTGGAGTGGCCGGATCAGGGCTTTGGGTGCATCATCTCTTCAGAGTCGGCTTCTGAGGAGCTGTCAGGTCCAGGTAAATTCTTTAGCAATTGTTTGGATGGGCTCTTCTCACTTTGGAATGGTGGACCTAAAGCTGGATTTCTGAAACTTGTAGAAATATACCCTTGGGTTATATGTGTGTGCAGAGGTGTCTATAGGTATAGCTGGTCTTTCAGCTAAATTTTTGTGGAAGTGGTGCAAGATGTTTTTTAACTTTTCTAAAGCTTTGTGGACTATAAGTTTTGAGTTACCTCTGTTATAAATGCAGGCTCATTGTTGCTGCCAGTGGTCAAGGGTAGGCCATATCTAGGGATGATTTTTCACAGCAGGACCCCACAAACTTTTGTTGCCCTCTCAGTACAGGTAGGGAATGCCTTGGGCCAGCCTGAGTATGTGCAGATGATAACTAAGTCTATCTGTATATCCTTAGGTCAGGGCCAATAACACAAATGCTGAAGCCTGAGATGGCTGCAAGGATACAGGTGCCAGCACTGTGGCTTGAGCGTACAGAACAAATGGTGGGGGCAGATCTGGTTATCTTCCAGGAGTACCAGGTAAAGTTTCTTCCAGCTGGAGTTGATGTTTCAAGCAGTCAGATCCCTGGAGAGGGCTTTGGCCTCGGACCATATTGTTTTAAGCACAAGTTTGTGCTCAAAATAGTTTTGTCCAAGGTGACCACAGCATATCTAGCCTGTAAGACTCCATTCCTAACAGAGCTACTGCCAGCCATAAACAGGGTGTACTCAGTATCTGTCATGAAGTTAAGTTTTTAAGTCTGATCAGCTCAAAACAGTTCACTAGTCAGTGCCAGGTAGTCATGCTCACCACCAGTCAGGTGAGGATTTTTGCATAAGAGTCCTTGGTACTGGGTGAGGTCCAGTACAGTATGTGGCATCCAGACAGTTAGGTGACTATTAGAGCATGGCTTATGATGAGCTTGTCAGTTTTCCTTAATCAAGGGAGAGTGACTATTAGAGCACAAGTAGAAAGGGGGAGGCCGTCCTTAGTGACTGGATCCAAGTATTTGCACAGGCATTGTCTTTGTAAACTCAAAGATCCAGATTCTATGGCAGCCAACAGCTCTAAAAAATTTGTGGAGCTCCTTTCCTGTAACCAGTTTCTGCCAGATATTGTAGCAGAGCTTTTGTATCTTTTCAGCAGGAAGCTTGGGTGTCATTAATCAGAAGTGCAGTGATATTTGGTTCTGGGTGTTGTACTCAGGCTTTGCAAAGGGAACAATTTAATATAAGACACATAATTCATAGGATTATCTTATAATAGTCATCCAACGAGTCAAATACAAAAGAGTGTAATGAATCTGTCCACACAGTAAAGACCCAAAGAATCCAGATGAGGATGTGGATCCTAGAACAATGTGTTGCACGAAGTCCAGCTGAAGGAGTAGAACCCATAATAATGCCCCCCACAAGTCTAACTGGAGACCTGGAGCCCATGCATAACGTCTCCTGCAAGTCTGTTTCATGGATCTGTACTGGGAAGGCCCCAAGGTCAGTGGTGGAAACTAGAATGTCTGTTCCAGCTGGATGAAGGATCTCTACCAATAGATTGAGGGAATCTGCACTGTAGCCAGGAAGCAACACTCAAATTAAGAACTAGAGCTCCTTCAAAGTGCCACAGCCATTTTCAGCAACAGTGAGGTCCTGAGCTCTCCCAAGAATGAGAACAGCCGAGTTCATATCAGGAAAACCAGCATGACAAGCTTTTCCAGGACGCTGAACAGTGTACCATCTTCCCCTCCAGAACCAGGAAGTGATCTCAAAATAAGGACCAGGGCTCCCCTAAAGTGAACCACAGCCATTCTCAGGAAGAGCAAGGTCCCGAGCTCCTCTGAGGATGAGAACAGCTGAGTTCATATTAGGAAATACAGAACGACAAGCTACTCCAGGAGAACCAACAGCACCACTTCTCCCTCTCCAGTTCTCCTTTTTATGTTGTTGGCAACAATCTTCATATAGGCCCTCCATATCCGACACCATGCTGATTCAGTTTAGCTGGGTGTTACATGTTGACCACCAGTTGTCAACCACACTGGAAAACCAGTGAGCTCAGCTCCAAAGAAGGTAAACAAGTTTTTGAATCTCTAGGAGGTTCAGCTCAGATCACTTAACCTTTGAATTCAGAACTTTCATTTAAAGGTGTATTCTTTAGTTCCAGGCAGGTGTACCAGTGAGTTGTAGGTGGCAGAAGACTGAGGCAGCATTGATAGCTCGGAGATCTAACTGGACATGATTTTCCACTGGGTTTATTTACAGGCAAAAGAGGTATCTTTTTGCAGTTTAACAGTCTATCGAGTCTCTTGTAGCATGGGGTGCTGTTTGCTTGGGGGACCATAACAAAGCTGTAAGGATAAAGAAACAGGCTGTCTCAGAGGAAAGGGGGTGGTGGCTTAGGAAAATCTGTAGTGAGGGCCTCCACAAAAATAGTGGGAGAGTTCCCCAACTCTTATGTGAATAGCCCAAGTGATTTGGTCCTTTTTACCTTCTCTGGATCTTCTCATTCAAAACCAAAGAGAGGATCACTTGTAACAGGAGCGATCTGTAAACAGAAGAAAGCATCTTTTAAATCAAGGCAAGTGAACTGCGTGACATCTGCAGGTAGCAGCCCAAAAAGGGTGAATGGGTTGGGAACCACAGAGCGCAAAGTGATTAATAGTCTATCAGGAGGGGCTGGGGATATAGCTCAGTGGAATAAGCGCTTGCCTAGCAAGCGCAGGGTCCTGAGTTCGATCCCCAGTACCGCAAAAAAAAAAAAAAAAAAGTAAAAAAAAAAAAAATAGTCTATCAGGATCTCTAACTGCTTTAGGCAGCTGAGGTATGGTTGGAGTATGGTTGGTGGTCAGGCCTGGAAGTGATTCTTGGCTCACACCCCTGGAAGGAGAATTTTCAGAATTTCAGGATTGCAGTTATCTGTCTCAGGCTGATGCAGGCGTCATTCTCCTCTTGAGGAAAGTACAGGGTTAAATGAGAGGCAGGCTGATCCGGCTTGGTGACAGGAATTTATGTTTGATGATATGTCCTCCCAGGCTGCAAGTTCGTGACTGGCAGAAGGGGCAAGAGACAAGGGTCCCAGTTGCCCCAGTGATGGTAACTTTTTGGCAGAGGGAACTTTGGAAGGCAGAGAGTTCTGTTCCATTGTCTACCAGGAAAGTCACAGATTTGCCTCTGACTTTTGCAATGACCAAAGGCTCTTAGGGGCTCAATTTGATAGAGCTTGGTCTATCCTATCCATCCAGGCCTGACAAAGCAAGGGGAGGTTCAAGTTGAGATGAGCCTGTATAGTCAGGGTTTTTGTGTGTCTCGCAGATGGAGGGGTTATTTATTTTATGTGTCCATAGCCCTTATAACTCATAGCCAGAGGTATGGTCATCAATCAGATGGAATTTTCTTATAGACATCAAGTGCTTTTCTTTTATCAGGTTTCTGAGTAACAGTGGTTGATGGGCTTTTTGCCCCCCTTTTGGATATCTTTGAGAAGCACTCAGCTGGGTTGTTTCTATGCAGGTGACCATTGTAAAGGCCATGGCAACTCATTTGTCCCGACCAATAGTCCAATTTTTTCTCAGTCAAAATGTGGAACTCAGAAGGAATTGTTGACAGTCATCTCCGCGGGGCATTAGGCAACACCATCTGAGCAAGCCAGGCACACGTCTGGGAGGATCTCTGTGGTCAAGCGCAGGCAATGACTAATCAGACTGGAACTGGTTCCGTTGGCTGGAAGTAGAGGAGTTGGGAGAGGGGGTTGAAACTCTTGGCAACAATTGTGGTGGCTGATGAGGCGCTGAGGCATAACTGTCAGGAAGAATGGGCCTCTTTCTTCTTTTATGTCTTAGAGTAGTTTGGTTTCATTTTTAGCTCCATAATCTAGAAAAGCCTTTTCTCTTGCAGGCAGAGAATGTGGGTTTTGACTAATTGGTTCCCAGCTCTGACTTCCTACATGTACGTTGGGTACCCTTGAAAGATGACACAACAGGAAAAGGGTGGGTGCCCCTCAGAGAGAGACCCTTCAGATGCTCACCCGGCCACACTCCTTGTGGAGACTTAGGCTCAACTTAACTAACAAGGGTTCGAGGCCTCCATTATGCCGTATGTCAATCACCATGGACCCACAGGTGAGGGCCCAATCAGCCACCATGACTAGTGCTTCCCAGTCTTGGTGCACAAATGGAGCAGCCTATTGTTTACACTGTCTGCTCCACTCACTCACGCATTCGTTCAGCAGGCACTCGGAGGTTAAACAGTCCATCCTCCTTGCCTCAAGGGTGGTCCTGACTGATGAGAGTTGATCAGACTCTCCTTCTGCTCAAGCTGAGCAGAACTGACAGACTAATTGGAGTGTCCCTGAGGGTCTTACCAGAATCAAGCAGACAGGCAGACAGACAGACAGAATGTGTCTTTTTCCCTTTGGGGTCTGAATGTGAGCCCCTTGGTTAGGGAGCCTGGAATCCTTCTGCAGACCTAAGGAGACTCAAGAAACCTCAAGGGTGTACCTTTTCTTGTGTACCTTGGTGTACTTTCCTCCATCACAAGGGCCACAATGAGTGACCCAAGAGGTCAACACGGTCAGTTTTCCTGGCTGATGTACCAGAAGCAAAGGCAAGCAGAAACACAAAAATGATACTCATGATTTGGAGGCATGTTTATTTTATGTCAAGAGGCAGACAGACAGACAGAATGTATCCTCTTCCCTCTGGGGTGTGAAAGTGAGCCCCGTGAGCGGGGAGCCTAGAATCCTGATTGGACTCTCTCCCAAAACATCAGGCCCTGAAGTCTAAGGGAGGAAGGTTTTTATGAGGTTGCAAGCAAGAAGCAGTCTTTCACTGGTTCCTACAATATGCTTCATAGTGACCAGCTATGCATCCCAGTGACCAGCCATTTCTAGGAAGCAGAACAGGAACTGTAACAAGAACTGTTACCTGGGCAACTAAGAGGCTGAAGTGTACTGGCTGGGGGGCCACTTTGTTACATTTTCTTAAACAACATTTACATTCAGGCACCATTTAAATGCTAAGTATGTCAGTGACATAGTTTATACAGTCAGAAATAACATTTAGCTCCTTACAAAATAAATGCTTTTTTAAAAAACATGTAGGCAATTACCTAAAACTTCTTAAAGTTTTAAAGAGCTTTAAAATGTAGCATTCTACATAAAATAAACAAAACTAACAACAGTTATATTTTTTCTTAAGGACATAATCCAAAAAGCTAATATAATACACTGTATAATTCCCAGCTTATCTAATACTTCTGTATTCACACAGACTGATTAATTTATAAAGAATATAGTGTTATTGAGCTCATGGTTTTGGAAACAAGAGAGTTAAAATTGATTATAATTATTGTTATTATTATTATTTTAAGTCGGGGTCTCATTCTGCAGTTCAGGCTGGCATTGAATCCACTACTGAGCCCAGGCTGGCCTTGAACTCATGGTGATCCTCCTGCTTCAGTCTCCCAAGGTCTGTAATTAGAGTTATGTACCACCATGCCTGGCTTTGGTTCTTAAAAGTTAAAAGTGAGTATTTTTAGAAAATTACATTGGGATTTAAAACAGTTTCAAACCTTCCCAGTTCCATACTCCAGGACTGGTCAATGGTGCTACGTCTGTGTCTAGGTTTATGTCTGTGTCTGTGTTTGTGACTGTGTCTGGGTCTGTGTCTGAGTCTGTATCTGTGTCTGAGTCTGTGTGGCCCAGGCTGGCCTCAAACTCAGAGTGACCCTCCTGCCTCAGCTTCCTGAGTGCTGGGATTACAGGTGTTCACCACCATGCCCAGTTTTTCTTAATTCTCTAAATTACTACTTCCAAATTTGTAGGCTATTTGTTGGGACTCCTCACACCTCCATTCTATGCCACCTTCTCCATTCCAAATGTGTAATGTAAAGTGAACCCTATCTTGAAAAACAGGTGCCAGTCTTGACCTAATGCTACAATCTATCACTGACCTTGACACTGACCTAACCTCTCTTAAGTCTTCATTTGTTCTATGGGGTGGAGAAGAGATAGGGAAACACAGCTATTATGCTTAAATTTAAATTTTTACTGCAAAAGGAAATGGAAAAATAATTCAAACTCTAGCAGAAGGTCTACCTTAAACTTTTGTCCCCATGGTGGGGCCATATTAGTTTGGAGATTTTGGTTTGATTCTGCTTTGTGTTTTTGAGACAGAGTCATGCTGTATAGTTCAGGCTGGCACTGAACTCACTATGTAGCCCAGGCGGGCTTGCAACTTGTAGTGATCCTTTTGCCTTAGTCTCCTGCGTGCTAGGATTACAGGCATGCCTCACCATGCCCATCCATTCCATACTTTTTAAAACAGAAATCCCTCTCTGATTATATATACAATTCTGTAACTTTCTTTTGTTTTAATATAGCATTTTCCTCTGATAAGTAGTATACACTCCATGAGAGCAGCGATTTTTAATTATTTCATTCACTGATAAATTCCAGTGTTTAGCATAAAGAAATGGTTAGTGAATCTTCACTTGAACGGATGAATGGACATGAATTGCAGTTTGCATGGAAAGTCACGTGCTGGGACCACTTGAATAATATTTTTTATTAGCTCTGTCCACACCACAGATCTGCTGAGCGCACTTCCTAACAGAGGCAGGAGAGAGCTGCACAGAGGCGCTCACTCTAGGAGACGCAGCATTCAAATAAGCACAAGCTTTGAGACTCAGAAGGAAGTTTTAAGATCATGGAGTCCTGCTTAACCCTTTAAGGATCATAGACCTTACGAAAATCAGTAGCGCCTTTAGGATTTTTTATACCAAAAAAAAAAGACACGCATACATCTCAGCATACAATTTTCCTTATTTTCAGGAGCTGCGTAGACAAATCACATGCCTGAGTTTCCTGGAGCTCCAGAGACCTCATATCAAGAATTCCTAGTCAGATACATGGCCTATGCCTTTGATATCAACATGCTGGGAGATTGAGGCAGAAGGATCATAAGTTTGAGACCAGCCTGAGCAATTTGGTGATTTATCAACAATCTATCTCAAAATAAAATCTTTAAAAATGTTTTTAAGAGCAGGACCCTACATTCAAATCCTAACAAAACAGAAGTTTCTTAATCTGTATAAAAGCACTTTTGAGGTCTAAAGCACACAGGCAGCAGGCTCTGGGCTGGGGAGCCATGGTGGCTGGAAAACGGAGGTAATGATGCACCTGTGTTCAGCACAGGTCACAGTTGAGTCCCCATGGGAGCTCATTATTTTCTGAAAATGGAACTCTTTCAGGCAGCCATGGGTGAAACCTGCCAAACCAGTCACTTACTGGTTTTGAAAAGGACAACACCAAGGTGAACAACTAAGGGGCCGAAAACAACAGCATGAAAAGATAAGAAGCCAGAGGAAATCAGGCTCACTGCCCCCTGCTGACAGGGCAGTAGTGCTCACTGGGATCCTCCACTTCATAGATGCTCTCCTCCGTGGTGTAGATGTTCTCCTCGATGGTGTAGACGTTCTCTGAGCGGCTCCCTTCTGCTACTGCATTTGTGAATCCCAAGGGAGGATGGTTGGCCAGAGTGAAGAGGCTGTGAAAAAGAAAGTGCTGCAGTTGATTGAAACATTCCTAAGTAACACACTCGTGGCACAGGGCGAACTGAGCAGGTTTCTTCCTGAAGAGGCAGCAAATAAAGGCAGTGCCTGATCCTTGGTGGGTTGTTGAATGAGGGAAACCCCTAAGATAATTTGGTAACACGTAAGAAAATTAGAACTAATCTTAATTTTCTTAGGTATACAAACAATTTTTTTTTCTCAGAAAGTACAGGTTGAAGAATTTAGGTGAAGTGTCAAGATGCCTATAACTTCCTTACACATGGTTCAGGAAAAATCATGGTCCATACAGAGAAGGAGAGAAAGCCGATGTGCCACTCCCAGATGAGCTTAGGTGAAGGGTCTATTGGTTCTTGCACTGTTATTGTTCTGTTACTGATACTGCAATTCTTCCATGGGATGACACAATTTCGCAAAGGAAAAGAAAAAGAATGTTATAGCTCTAATCAATATCTGAGTTTGAATATTGTCTTACAGTATTCTATGGCTTGGGTATATTGAGTTATTTTTTATTTTCATTTAAGAAATGTTTCATGTGTTACACACTATTCTCTATACCTAGAGGTACAGCAGTGAACAGAACACAAAAATCTCACCAATACTGTATATTAGTAAATTTTGTGTCTTGGCATTCTCATCTATAATATGGGAGTAATGAAATCTCTATCTCACAGAGCTACTGTGAGAAATATTCATTCATTTACTAATAATGGTTTCTCCCAGGTTGATGGCACATGTAGGTAATTGCAGTTACTTGAGAGGCTGAGTCAGTAAGATCAAAAGTTGGGGCCCAGCCTAAGCAACTTAATGAGACCCTGTCTCAGAATCAAAAAAAGAAAAAACTGAGTAGGCCTGGGGTTGTAGCTCTGGTACAGCACTTGCCTAACAGGATGCTGTTGTCAGTCAAGCAAACAAGTATCTAATTGCATACAGAGTTTATACTTTAGAGGTAGAAAGGACTATAAACTATATAATTCTACAAATGATGGCTTAATGGATACCCATCAATGTTAGCTATCAATATTATCATATTTCCATGTTTTAACTCTAATGAAGAATATTCACACTATAATTCAATATTTTATTTGACTTCACTTTTTACTGCACATTATTTTGTGTTTGTAATATAGCATTTTTTGTTTTTTTGAGACACAGTCTTGCTAGGTAGTCCAGGCTAGACCTAAACTCACTATACAGCCCTGGCTGACCTCAAATTTGTGGCAACGGTGCTGCCTCAGTCTCTGGAGTGCTGGGATCACAGGCATGTGTCACCACACCCAGCTAATATACCAAATTTTACTTAGTCTTAAATGGTTTGTGTAAGATTGAATAGTATTTTTTCCAAAGTATATTGCATTCTCATATATCAAACATCAGAAAAATTTTAAATGTGGTGATTCTGTGAGTTGTGCTTGTTGCAAATCAATGTACATACAGAGTCAGGCACAGAGATTAAGACCAGGACCTATAGCAGATCTGCACTTCTCAGTCCTGATTCCATATTAGAATCACCTCAAAGGTCAGGCTCTGTGGTACATGTCTCTAAGCCCAGCTACTCAGGAAGCTGAGGTAGGAGGATCACAAGTTCAGAGCTTCCCTGGGCAACTTAACAAGACTCTGTCTCAAAGCACAACTAAAATATTGGAGATGTAGCTTTATGGCCAAACACTTGCTTAGCACATGTGAAGCCCTAAGTTCAATCTCCAGCACCACACACACACACACACACACACACACACACACACCTGGAGAGCATTTAATAAATTGAATTTAGCTATAAAAACCCTGAGAATAGATTCTGGGTTTTTGTTCACTTTGGTAACCTCAGTGTCCATCCCAAACCCAGGAAAATGGGCATTTATTTCCCTGAGAAACAGCACTGGCATAGTGATAAGATGTATTTCTCATTAATAGGGATATAAACTCTATAACTTAAAAACTAAGGAGGAAACATGTTGAATTTTCATTTCAGAATTAGGCTGCTGTGGTTGAGATCTAGAACAGTGCCCTCCCCAAAGCTCATGTGTCAGAGGTGGGGCTGCTGGAAGGGTCGGAGGGAGCAGAGCTGAATGCGCTGTGGGATGCGGAAGAGGGCTCCCCGGGGTGTGACTGGACAGGTGCGTCTCCTTCCCCAGCTCCTCCATTCACGGTCTCACGGCACAGGAAGTGAGCAGCCTTCTTCCCCCAGGGCCTTCCACTACACCCTTCCTGCCTTGGAGCCAGGAGACCACTCTTTTTTTGTCTTTGTAGCTCACTTTGTAGCCCAGTCTGGCCTTGAACTCACAACGATCCTCCTGCCTCATCCTCCCAAGTGCTGGGATTACAGGCGTGCACCACCACGCCCAGATAGGAGACCACTCTTGAAAACTGCAAAGACAAGTCAGCGCTTTCCTTGTTTAAGTTGCAGATGCAGGGTATTGTGTCTGAGCAAGGATGAAAGGGACTAAGACATAGGTGCAGGCATGGCGAACCTTTTAGAGTTTTCAGTGATACAAACATCCCATGTGGCACCTGTGTCATAGGTTTGCTCACTGGGCTAGGGAACAGAAGAAGTACGAGTTTAGGTCCCAAAGCCCGGGTCAGAGCTTCTTAGAGTGAATATCAAAGCCTGACTAGAGCAGGGTGTCCGGGATGCTGTTCTCCCGATCCCAACGTTCTCACCTTGCAATCCGTAAGTTATTTTTCCTGTGAGAGCACCCTAGGGAAAAGGAGAAGAAAGGTTAATTAAAGTACTTTTACAAAAAAATGAAAGATTCAAACAGGCTCACTGTAAACAAGAGGGTTTTGTTTTAGGAAAATATGGTCCTAAAACAAATTAAAAGAAACTCTCAATGTGCATCTTAGTTTATTATATGCACTGTGCTAAAAAGGAATAAAGAGGCATTGTTCTTATGTAATAAATACTGTGGGACACATTCCCTGTGTCTTACAGCTTGCTGCCTGGGGACATAAAGGTGAATTGTAAGACCTAACTTCATGAAGCTTACATCTTAGTGAGGGAGATGTTTTAAAAAGGAAGGAAAAAGGTGCTGGGTAAGGCGGTTCATCTTTGCAATCCAAGCACCGGAGAGGCTAAGAGGATGGAGAGCTTGAGACCAATATGGACAATTTAACAAGACTTACCATAAAACTGAGTAAGTCTCCAGTGCTACATGAAAGAAAAGAAAGACAGAGAGAGAGAGAGAGAGAGAGAGAGAGAGAGAGAGAGAGAGAGAGAGAGAAAGTAAGTTAGTTGGTGAGCAGAACAGGTAAGTAAACAAGAAGTGATTTCAAGTTGTGATGCATTATGAAAGAAACCAATATCACAATGAAACTGATAATACAGAAGCTGGCCAGGGAATCACTCAGAGTTGACCTTTAAGCTCAGTTCTGGAAGCTGAGAGTAAGTCAGCTGTGTCGAGAGCCAGGGGCAACAGGCCAAGAACAGAGAGTCCTTACCAAGGATCCTCACAAATGAACATCAGCAGCTAAGGCTAGAATAAGAGAGTGGCTCCAGGCTAAGAGATAAGCTGGGGCTACATCCTGTATCAGGAGGCTCCAAGCCCTAGCCAGGGGTAGCAAATCTTACAGAGCTTTTAATGATGACAAACAGCTCACTTGGCATGCATGCCCCAGGTTCACCACCACTGACCTAGACCACGGACAAGTACCAGCCCATGGCCTGTTAGGAAGTGGGTCACATAGCAGGAGCTCAGAGGCAGGTAGGCAAGTGAAGCTTCATGGATAGCTACAGCTCTCCCAAACACTTAAATTACCACAGAGCTCTGCTTCTTGCCAGATCAGTAATGGTATTAGATTCTCATAGCACAAACCCTATTGAGAACTGCTCATGTGAGAGATTTGCTTGTCGCTCCTTATGAGAATCTAATGCCTGGTGATCTGAGGTGGAATGGAGGCAGTGACGGTAGCATTGGGAAGCAACCACCAATGCAAATTAATATCTGCAGACAAGTTTGACTGCAAAGAGGCTATAGTAAATCAATTGCTTACAGATTTAAATCAAAATTCTCTCAGTGAGTGGCAAATAAACTGTGTCTGGTGGGAGGCTTTAACTCAGAATCCGACGTTTATTTTAGTTTGCACATGGCTTATCCATTATTCTATTTACAATTTCTTTGATGCCTTTTTCCACACTGCACACTTGCCTCAGGTCACCATTTTAGTCAGCCCACAAGCTAACCCTTGTCAAAAAGATTTTTAAAAACTAACATGACTAAAGAGGTTCTTTGAAAAGAGGAAAAGACTCAATGACAAGACAACAGAAGACACTAAAACTGTCCAAAAATAAAATTGCATTAAAAAAAATGCCAAGAATTCTACTTCAACTACGAATTCATTACCACGTGAAATTCACATTATCCCAGCCTGTTTTGTATAATTTGTGGTGACCAGGTACCCAACAAAGCCATGAAACCTTCAAAACTGGTGTGCCACATGGACACTCATGATCCTGATTTAGAAGACATGTCCTTGGAGTTTTTCAAAAGAAATAAAAACATAAGCAGAAACAACAGAAGTGATTGTTGAAGGCCACCTATTTGTCAAATGAATCCACACTGATAGCATCATTCTTAATGGCCCACCACACTGCTAAAACTAAGCGCTCTCCTGGTGGTGCAGAGTTAATCCTGCCTGCTGTGGAGAACATCTGTCAGGAGTCTTTAGGAGGAGCTTCACTTCAAAATGTGGCACACGGTCCTGTTTCGGTTAACACTGTAGCTCGATGAATGAATGAAATAGCTCGGGATTTTTAGGCACTGCTGAAGAGAAGTAATTAGTCACTGTGGTCTGGAATTGATACTGAAGAATTTACTGAGGCTGATAACAGGGCAGCAGTGCTTGTCTTTGTGTGATCTTTCCCTTCGGGCAGAAGGGCATGAAGAAACGTTATATGCACTTTGGTCGCCAACCAACTGTACAGCTTGTTGACCTATTCAAGTCTTTGGATGATTCCATATCAGGAAAACCGAATTGGTTGCTTTGTGTCCATATACAGACAGACAAACAGCATGGCTCAATGGCGCTCTAGTTTCACTATTTGGGTCAAAGAGGTCACTTCTGTGTTAATCTATGCTGTGTCATCTATAGAGAAATGCTCACAAGTGATGAAATGTCACAGAAACTTAATATCATTTTTCAAGATGTAATTAGGATCATCAAGCCCACTGAAGTACATGCCCTTAACTCATCAGTTTGAGCAGCTGTGTGAGGACTTGGCTGTAGAGCACACACTTTCTCTCATACACAGGACTAAGATGGCTTTATAAACGTGGGTCACTGGCCAGAGTTTTGTATTATAAAAGTTACTCCAGAGATGTCTTTTAAAAATCAGTGTCATTGGCAGGACATTTGAGTGATACAGAATGGGTCAGAAAAACTGCTTACTTGTGAGACATATTCAACTTGCTCAATAAACTCAATCTGTCACTTCACGGTAGGACAAGAACTGTGTTAAAGTCACCAGGCAAAGTGGATGCATTCAAAGCTAAACTGGAACTCTAGGGGCAATGTGTGAATGTTGGAATTTCTGACACTTTTCAAACATGAAGAGATATTTTGCAAAAGATTGAGTCAGGATCTTCTTTCTGCCAGCTGCTGCATTACTTGCCAAGCATAAAATACCCCAAAATTGAGAAATAATGTGTCTGGGACCCATGTGTGAATTAAGTCAATTGACTTTTTCTATGCTAGAAGAGGTTCAACTCCTTGCAATTGCAAATGGCAGGGTCCTTAAAAGTATATTTGAGCTGGGTGTGGTGGCCCACGCCTGTAATCCCAGCACTGGGGAGGCTTAGGCAGGAGAATCACCATGAGTTCGAGGCCAGCTTGGGCTACAGAATTGAGTTCAAGGCAGGCCCATACTACATAAGCAAGAATCCTGTCTCAGAAAAAAAAGCAAACTGTGTTTAAGACAACTTCACATCTCTATACATTCTAGATTAAATTGAAATTAGAATATCCTGAGATTGCCACAAAAGCACTGAAAAGCCCGCTCCCATTTCCAACATCCTATTTGTGCAAAGCAGATAGGATTTCTCTAGTGACAGCAACCAAAATGAGACTGTGAGCAGATTGGACATAAGCAACACACAGGTGTCACATTTCCCATTTCCTCCTCACGGGACCATCCAGGTGCAGAAAATCAAGTTCAGGGCTCCCACTGGTTGTGCATTACAGTGAGCTGCATAATCACCTCCTAAGTATTATAAGATAATAATAGAAAAAAGCATTCCATAAATTCTTGAATCATCCCCAAACCAACCTTGAGGTCCCCTCACCATGGAAAAATTGTCCTCCATGAAACTGGCCCCAGGTGTTCAAAACACTGAGGATCACTGTCCTATAGGACCTTCTCAGCCATAATTAAGAATTTGATTTTCACTCTAAGACCTAAAAGAAACTGAAGGAATATGATCTCTTTTAATTTCACTTTGGCTGCTGAATGGAGCAGATTAGAAACGGGAATACAGAAATGAGGAGATTAACAAAGATGACGGTGCCTTGGAGAGAGATGCAGAATAATGAAGGGATTCCAGATACATTTTATTTGTTTCGAGACAGGGTCTTGCTATATAGTTTAGGATGGCCTTGACTTAACTATGTAACCCAGGCTGGCCTTGAACTCACAGTGATCCTTTTCTCTCAGCCTCCTGAAAGCTGGGGCTACAGGCATGTCTCAGCATGCCTGGCTAGATTTGAGACATATTTTAGAGAAAGAGTACAGGAATTGAAGTCAGAATGTGAATTAAGAGGAAGGAAAGAGAAGATTCAAGGATGAACTTCTGCATTTCTTGCTCAAGGGATCAGGTAGACAGTGGTGAACTTATGAAAGAGAGGACCGGAGAGGGAGAGGTTGGGCTGTAGGAAGGTGGGACATAGCCCTGGGAGCTTGGTGCTAGGCATGTGAAATGTGTTAGACATCAAAGCACAGCATCGCTTGGGAGGTTGGATAAACAGTACCAATACATAAAGTGTTGGAAAAATGAAGATCACATTTAAGTCCACGAAAGTATATGTCATAATTTAAAGGGTTAAAAGACAGGAAAAGGCCCAACGCTAAGGAATATCAACATCTAAAGTTCAAGCAGAAGAGGAAACCACTAAGTAGCTGAAAAGGAATTGCCAGTCAAGTAGGACAACAGTGTTTCAGAAGCCAAAAGAAAAAAAGACTTGCTAGGATCGGGAGTAAGGACTTTCAAAGTACAAGACGGAAAGATTGGCTGTAATGAAGATAATATCAGAGAGAGTTAGCAGAAGGTAGGGTAGGGGTAACCTCGACCAACACTATTCAAATGCTGATGGTGTTTCAAGAACAGAAGCAAGAGTCTGGTGGGCCACAGTGCAGAGGGGATGAGTAGGATGCGTAGGTCTCACTTGAGAACTGCGGCTGGGGAGGAGAGTGAGAAATGGGAACCACTGGACAGGAATGTCTGGATTCATAAAAATAGCAAAAATACCAAAGAAGAGATAGATGATTCCGATGAAAAGGATTAAAGGGGGGATGAACCCTTGCCAAAGTCAGGAGGCTTTTGCTATGTCATCAGTCGGAAGAGGAGTGAGGAGGTTTGCATAGCAATGAGGTCTGGATGGTCACCTCAGGAAGTGACTGTAAGATGGAATTGTTGGCCATCACTGAGCCAGTTTGTGGCTTAAAAACCTATCACCTTGCTCGTAAGGTTTTCTCCAGGAACTTCCTGGGAAAAGTTACAAATTAAGCAGCACTTTCTGATTTGTTATTCTAATCAGCTATGCTTGGGAATGACATGTAGTTGGCCCTTTGTATCCACCAGAGGGTTCCAGCACCCTTTAGGATACCCAGCATGCCCCATTTCCTTCTAAGAGATAGTATTTGCATATAACCTAAGTGCATGCATCCATGTACTTTAAATCACCTCTAAATTACTTATAATACCGAATACAATGTAAATGCTGTATATAAATAATTGTTGTACTGTATTTAGGAAGTAATATGGAAAAATGTATAGTTTTATCTGCAACTGTCTTTGATCTGAGGTCGGCTGAATCCAAGGATTCGAAAGCCATGGATACAGAGAGTTCATATACATGTACATGACCAAAATGTCAGCTTTCTCCCTTTCCTATAAACTATAATAGGCCCTAACTTTTAAAACTCAAAAATATATCTTACTTTCATGTGATCAATTCCTAACCTTTACTTCTGTCTCTGGGTAAGCGCAGGTAAGTGTGTGTGTGGGGTGCGTTACTTCTCTGAACAGTGCACTTACCAATAATGGCAGAAAAGACAATGAGGAGGAGGAGGGAAGGCCCTCTTTCAACTGCTGTATCCATCAACTAAGTGTGCGATGTGGGCAAGGTGGGTAAGCTTTCAGCACTCTGATTCTCCATTAGAATGACATTCCCATGTATCACACTGGGTCATTATGAGGAGTTAATCTGCTTGAAGTACTCTGCAACTTCAGGCAACAGGAAGGGTGAACCACCTACTCTGAGTTTTCCCAGACTGTCCCAGTTTCGCCATCGGAAGTCCCACATCTTAGGAATCCCCTTCAAAAGCTGGGATCCTTGGCCACGCTACACAGAGCCTATGATTTAAGAAAGTCCATGTAGGAAAGAATAAATGTTATAATGTTTTAAACTGTGAAGTATAAAGTCTTGACCTCTTCTCTGAGAGTTGAAAGCATAAATCGTAATTATAGGAGGATGTGAGACTTCTAGGGTGATGGAAATATTTGGGTGTTGAGTACAATGATGGTTTCCCATTATGATCATCCGATGTGAATACACTTTAAATATGCTGTACATTGTATGTCAATTACACTGTAAATAGCTAATTATTAAGTAATTATACTTTAAGTTTTTTTTTTAAAAAGTAACTGGGTAAAATTTGTGTATACCAAGTGTTTCGATACAGGGAACAAATTCTGTGACCTTGGTCATGATCCATTATTACAAAAGAGGGTAGGTTTTATGGAATGTGTTTCCTATAAAACCTTGGCATATTCATAAATTTAAAAGATGAGTTTTCTTAACCAATGATATGGAGAACAGCTGCTGGAATCCACATGCCTGGATTTCAATGCTAGTTTTGCCCTTTGTTGATTTTGAAACCTGGGCAAAGTGTCTGGCTCTCTCTGAGTTTTACTTTCCTCACATAATATGGGTATAATAATACTATCTGTCTTCTGAAATGGTGATAACAATTAAATGTATGCAAAGCATTCAGCACAGTGCCTGTCTGACAGAGGGAATCGCTGATTATTAGGTATTAGGGTGAGGGTATAGAGAGACATATGGGTACCCAGCTAATTAGCTTTAGGTTTGATTATAAAGTGATATTTCTATTGAGGATTGTATTGGTTCCTGTGGTAACAGTTCCAGTGAAAGAGAGAGAGAAGCAATGTACAATAACTTACACAGGAGAATTAAAGCACTAAAAATAAACACAAGGGCGACGCCAGCAGAGACTCCTGCTCCAATGTAGACACCTATTCTGGTGGTTGCTGCAGAAGCTTGGAACTCCTTAGCCAGTATGAACATTTGCTGTGGAAACACAAATAGAATTGAAGCTGTGAGTGTCCAGGAAAACCAGCAGTGCCCTCAGCCAGATGTACAGCGTGTGAACTGGACCGCCCACTTCACAGTGTCACAGCACTGCATGGCCCTGAAGCCCTCCATCTGTGCCCTTCTAGACAAGACTCAGCCCACCCTAGAAATGGATGAGCTGCACCTTGGGAGTTAGCAAAGACGTAAAATCTTTCCCTCTGGGCCGCGGGTGCAGAGGGAGCTCCTTGTAAAGGGACTCCTCCCCACGTCCCCCTCCTTAGAATGGACAGTGAAGTCCTGCTCATTTACTATCCCTGTATTCCTCAGGGCATTTCCGAGTGGTTGACATTTGCAGT
>PVLD010025680.1:0-23343 GCA_004027595.1 Dinomys branickii
GGGGGGGGGGGGGAGGGGAGGGGAGAGAAGGAAAGAGGAGGAAAGGGAAGGGACATGACATATAAAGGATTGATAAAGTTTATGGCCTGGAATAAAAACGAACATAAAGGAGTAGAAAAGAAAATTTACATATACTTTGTGCTGTAGAACTTGGTACAAATATGATACAATAGTAACAATATGAATGTGATAAAAATAGGAATTTAAAAGCAAGATATTGAAGTCATATAGTGAGAAATTAGGCTCCTTGAGGGCTGTCTTACCTATTTTGTCTATACCTGTATCCCTAATACTTAGAATCTTGCCTGGTATATAGTAGATAATAAATAAATATTTGATGAAACTATGAAATAAAACCGAGATAAAAGCTAAGGAAATTAGCTGAAGTTAAAGAAAACCACCCACCTTAAATGGATAACGAATAATTTTTCAAACTGTGAAGGAGAACAGACAGTGAAAAGATGAAGATTAAATTACTGATACAGAGGAAACCTTAAAATAATCACAGGGAGTGTTGAGGGAAAAGACAAAGATTTAAAGCTATTAGAAGACAACAAATGTGGAGGAAGATGACACTTAATGTAAGATTAGTAAGTACTCCTGAACTAGAGAGTACAGCAAATAGAAAAACATGTTCTTCCTGACCTAAAACTAATGAAAAATATCTACTGCTTAAAAGGATACACCATATTCCAATGATAAATTTCTATGAAACAACCAACAGCAGGTAATAGATCCTGTTTAACTTACTCAGTTTGCAGTATAAAGAATTGTTTACATCTTTGGCAAGAGACAAGAGAGTGGGATGGAGGAAAAGCAATTAGGCTACATTAGATTTATCTATAAAACATTCAGTACTGTAAGACATTAAAAATGGTGCAAAGTACTGAAATAAAGTATATTCCAAGAAAATTATTCTGTAGCTTTCCAAGTTGTTACTTAATTATGATGTGAATTTATGGGCATTCTCGTTTTTATTCTTGTTTGCACACTGCTATTTCTTGCTTGTGCACTGCTGATCTCTTTCTTTTTCTTTTTTATCGGTACCGGGGATCAAACTCCAGAGCTTGTGCTAGCCAAGCAGGGGCTTGCGCCACTGAGCTATATCCCCAGCCCTTCATTTCTTTCTTCTATAACTTGATAACCAACAGTAGTGATAACATGTTATTAACATTCTGTTTTCCCACATCTTTCTCTAGCATTGAAGTATATTAGATAAATCATCTGGCTTCTAGGTCACCACCATTCCCAAAGCTTATATTTACAATGGTTGTAACTAAATCATGTAGATCATTGTCCTTTTAGCTTCCAGCAACAGTTTCCTTGTCAACTGTTGCTTAACCTTTAAGGTGGTGACTTATATTTTAGATTTTCTAATGCTGAATTCAAGTCTAGACCTAAGTCTATAGAAATTAGGTTAAGGGTTGTTATACTGTGGTACAAATTTAAAATCTTGGTGGTGTAAAACACAAATGTGGAGTTTTTTCATATAATATTTGTTCATTGGGAAGTGTTATTCTCTGTTTGGCACTCTGGCACTCTGGCTACCATTAATAGGTTCATTTCTGGTTTATTTTACTTCATTATTTATTTATTGTCTTAGTTACTTTTCTCATTGCTAAGACAAAATACCTGACAGCCAAACTTAAGGGAGGAAAGGTTTATTGTAGCTCACAGTTTGTAGAGAGAGGTTTTAGTCCATGCAAAGACAGAGTGGCATGGCAGAGGGGATCACAGGAGAAATAGTTCATGGTGAGCAGAAGGCAGCAAGCAGTGAGGTAGCAAAGCAGCAAGCAACAAGCAGCAACCTCTTCCTGTCCCTTATATCCTGTCCAGGCTATCTACCTTTAGGGTGAGTAGCACTCTCACCCAGGTTGGGGCAGCCTTAATCCTAGCATCACACCGTGAATCAATCCCAGCATCACATCCTTGATCCCAGCATCACTGATCCTAGATCCAGCCACCTCTGAAAAGCCTCACCTATTACCAAATGAGGCTTTAGGGGGACATTAAGGTACAAACCAGAACACTTATTTTGAACTAAATTTACGGTATACAATTGATATTCTTATATATATATTTAGGTTGTGGCATGATTAAGCAAATTAACATACTCATTTCCTTATGTCTTTTTTGTGGTGAAAAGATTTAACTCTTAGCAATTTTGAAATTTATAATACATTATAATCACCATGGTATGCAATAAACCTTTAAAATTGATTCCCTTTATTCACTAAAAGTTTATACCCTTGGAAAATCTCTAGTCTCAATCTCCATTTACCCCTTACTCCCCTTCATTCTAGTGATCACCATTTTACTACTTTTATGAGTCTGATTTTTTTAGATTCCACATATATATGAGATCATACAGTAGTTGTCTTTTTGTGCCTTGTTTACTTCATTCATTCCAGTTTACTTCATTCATTCCAGTGTACTTTAGGCTCATCCATGTTTTTGCAAAGCAAAAGACAGAATCTTTTGTCTCTTCCTTTTTGTGTTTCCTTTTGCAGTGCTAGGGCTTAAACCCAAGGCCTTTCACGTGTTAGGCAAGTGTTCCACCATGAAACCACATCCCCAGCCCAGGTTTTCCTTTCTAAGACTGAAAAATAGTTCATTGTACATGTATACCACATTTTGTTTACCTGTTCATCTATTGGTAGATATGTAGGTTATTTCCATAACCTGTTTCCGCATACTTATTTTAATTCATTTGCATATTCAGTAGTTCCTTCTATGCTAAAATGACATTCAAAAATGAAAGTGAAAGAAAAAGATACAAAAGATGAATTAATTAGCAGGAGATCACCGTGTTTAATCTTCGGCAAAAAGGAAATAATGTTGGCTGTAAAACCTGTGTCTGCTCAGGTGATAATGAATATTGGAAATGATTAAACAGGGAAGTAAATATAGAATGCTTCTTTTTAAAAACTCTCTTAGAAGATAATTTCTTTAATATACCATGGCATATTTAGTATAGGTAGAAGTAAAGTATATAACCATACTAAATGGCAAGAGCGGGAACATGGGATATACTCTGGATCTTTTAGTACATGTGAAGCAGTGTAATGTTTTTGAAGGTAGAGTGTGAAAACTTAAAAGGATGTATGCTGTACACCAGCAATGGCAAATCTTTTAGAGCTTTTAATGATAACAAATAACCTGCTGTGGCACAACATACATACCATAAAGTACTAAAAATAAAGCACAAGGATGTCTAGGAGCAAACCACAAATGGGGATAAAATAGTTAAAATATGCTCAGTCCAGAAGAACAGAGTAACGAAAAGGAGAACAAGATGATGATACAGAAACAAAGCTTTTGTAACTAAGGAGGGGAAGAGGAGCTGAAGGGAGGGTAGGGGAATGGGAGAAAAAGAATCAAAATATATCATGCACAGTGTGTTGGTTTGGAGGATATTTTGCAAGGTGAAACAATGTAATACAGGTCACATTTTATATGATTATTTATAATAGTCACCTAAAGAACAATATACAAAAGAGTGCAGGAAATCTGTCCACACACTAAAGAGCACAGAATCCAGCTGAGGGCCTGGATCCCACAGTAATGTCCTGCATGAGTCCAGCTGAAAACCTAGAGCTTATAAAAATGCCTCACGAATCCAACTGGAGGTGCAGGGCCCATAACAATGCAGGCCTGTTTCATGGATCTGTGCTGGGAAAGCCCAAAGGTCAGTGGTGGAATCTAGGAAGTCTGTGCCAGCAGGATGAAGGATCTGTGCTAGCAGACTGAAGGATCTGCACTGGAGCCAGGAAGCGATGCTCAGAAGAACCAGAGTTCCTCTAAAAGGTATTGCAGCCATCCTCACCAACAGTGAGGTCCTGAGCTCCTTGGATGATCAAGATGGCCGAATTCCCATCAGGGAAGCTAATGCAGCAAGCTTCTCCTGGAGACCAGCAGTGCACCATCTTCCTCTCCAGAGCCAGGAAGTGATGTTAAAGGTCAGGACCAGAGCTCCTGCAAAGTGAACCAAAGCCATTCTCAGTGCCAACGAGGTCCTGAGCTCCAAGGAGGATGAAAACAGCTAAGTTCATCAGGAAAGCCAGCATGAAGAGCTCCTCCAACAGCTTCCACCAGCTCCAATGGCCTTTCTCTGCTCCCAACAGCCTCTAACTTCTTTTCCAGTTCTGCCTCCCTCTTATGTTGCTGGCAGCAATCCACAGGTGGGCCTCCCACACCCAGCACCATGCTTACTCAGTTCAGCTAGGGGTGATAAGTTGACCACCAGTTATCAATCCACTACACACAGATATAAATTCCCTATGATGAATGTGATCATTATTCGTGCTTAAAATGTACCAATAAGGTTAAGTAATTAAAAACAAATATAGTACAAATATGGCAGATTTAAACTCAGACTTACCACATTAAGTGTAGATAATTAAAAGACCATAATTTAAAAGAAGGATCATCAGAGTAAAATAAACCAGACTCAACCATATCTTTATAAGAAATCTACTTTAAATACAAAAAACAAATACATTTGGTTAAAAGTAAAAGAATAGAAAAAGATATGTCATATAAACTTTAAGCAATATGAAGTAGCAAAACAAATTTCAGACAAAATTTCAGAGCAAAGATTATTGTCAGGGAGAAAGATATTTCATGATAAAGGTGTGAATTCACCTTCAGGAGTATGTAACAATATTAAATGTGAATGTCACGCAAGAGCTTCAGACCAGATAAAGCAAAACCTTGAAGAGGGCTGGGGATATAGCTCAGTGGCATAAGCACCTGCCTAGCAAATGCAGGGTCCTGAGTTTGATTCCTGGTACCAAAAAAAAAAACTTCCAGAATAAGAAGGGAAAATTAACAATTATAGTTGGAGATTTCAACATACCATCATTCAATAATACGCAAGTATAAAGAAAATAAGAATAGAGAAGACTTGAACAACCTTGTCTAACACTTAATTACCTATATAAAGCATTTCACCTGACAATAACAAAGAGACACTCGGTGCCCATAGAACATTTGCTAAGGTAACCTATATCCTAGCCTTAAAAAACAAGTCTCAATCAAATTAAAATGATTCAGATAATACAAAGAATGTTCTCTGACAAAAATGGAATGAAATAGGAATAAGCAACAGAGAAATAAAATATTTCCAAGTATTTGAAAGTTAAATAATGTAACACTAAATAACTTGCACCTCAAGGGAAACAAACAACAAAAGGAAAAATTGAAATTATTTTTATCAATCTATTTCTTGTATGGATTTCTATTTAAAGGAAAAATTTTAACTGAAGGAAATTAAAGCATAAAATTTCCATATTTGTGGAATGCAGGTAAAGTGGTGCTTTGATACAAATTTATGGGATCAAATTATTATAAAAGAGGAAAACTCTTAAGTCCATAACTAGGCTTCCCCTTAAGAAGTAGAAAAGAACTTTAGGTATAGATCAGTAGTAGAATTTCTGCCTGGCATGCGGGGTCCTGGGTTTGATTCTTGGTATCAAAAAGAAATAAAAAGCAAAACTAGAAAAAGAAACACACGGCTAAGATAAATAGAGGAAAGGGAAGAATACAGATTGGAGTGATCCAATACCGTATACAGAAAACAGGAAAGTAACAGAGAAGTCAATGAAACCTCGGTGTTTCTCCGGAGACGTTAAAGATCTGCGTTGGCTCTCTCGCTCATAGCACTTAAAATCGCAAACTTACGCTGAAGCTCCTGTATGGCTTGGCCTGCACTCATCTCTTAGACTGCATTTCTCTTTGTTTTCTAGGCTGCTTTTATGCTAGCGGTCCGATCTGCTACTGTCCCTCTACCGGCACATGCCATCCTTGCACATTCTGTTTTTGTTTGCCCCATTCCTGTCTCACTTTTTTTGCTTCCTCATCATCTTAATCTAGTTAATGCTTACTCATCCTTACATTTAGATTTGATATTCTAGTATAGAATATGTTCAGCTCTACCCTATAAATTCCACTGGAGCTGGAACTGTACTAGCATTTTTTCAGTCTTTTAATACTTAATTCATGCATAGCTCATGGTGGAGTCTTTGTAAATATTCTTGAAATAATGGGTCTATTTTCTTAGGATATGATGAGTTGAAACATCTTTTTTGTGTCTCATGAATTTGCATCCTGAGAATTAAAAGATTATTATTTTTGTGCATATTATACGAATATTTAGAAATGTAACCATCTTTTAAATCCACTGTTTCTGCTTACTTACTGATTTTACTATTCTACTGTAGAGTCGAGTTCATTTTGTCTTCTGATATATTACTCTATTACTGTGAAGTTTCATCCTTAGGGCTACTGCTTGTTTTCGTTGTATTACCCGTATGAGAAATTTGGCACAATTTGTGCCAAAAGAACTAGTTAAAAATAGTAGAAAGTTAGATTGAATTAAAGGCAAGATATTTTATTTTGTAGTTTTCAATCAATTTTACATATGAACTTTTAGAGACTTGCTCAGAATTTCAGAACTAACATGGTGTCAACATCATGCCTAATTGTTATGCTAAAACATCATTGGCCATTACAAGGAGCAGATGTTTAGCGTCCTAATGATGCATTAGCTAACAATGGCTGCCCATTATTTCACTTTCTCTGTGGTACAGTAAGTTAATCTTAGATTTCTGTAAGGTAACATGGTGATCAACTTACTCAAGATAGCACCCAAGGTAGAGGTAGAGGTCAGATTTTATCTAATGTAAATTTAATTCTGAGGTAAAATGCCAGTTTTGTATGATATAAATCATGAAAACACAACAGTAGCAATGTAGCATGGTATATAGGTAGTAATAAAATTTTTTATTTTTTAAAATATTATTTTAAAGACAGAAAACAATAAAAACTGATATAGAATTTCAAAACGAGAAATTAATAAAAGATTTTGATCAAGTAAAATATTTCCTAGCATTTAGTAATTTAGTAAATAGCTGTTAAAACTGAAAAATTGGTTGTCTTAGTTACTCTTCTTATTGCTGAGAGAAAATACCCAATACTCACAGGCTAAAGAAGGAAAGGTTAAATTTTGGTTCACAGTTTGAAGAGGTTTCAGTCCGTAGCTGGCTGGCTCTCACAGAGGATGGCAAGGCAGAGGGTCATCACAGGAGAAACAGTCTATGACAGGGCAAGCAGGAGGCAGCAAGCAGCAGCAGAGTCAGCAGCAGAAGCACCAGAAGTAGCAGTGAAGCAATCTTTCGCTCTTAGCGCATGCAGGCTATGAATCTTTTGGGTGGTACCACCTACGCCCACAGGGTGGGCGTTCCCATTATCCACACCCAGAACTATGCTAACCCAATCAGTGGGCTAATTTAGTAGCACATACTCTTCATCCTTTCATCTCATTTCCTAGAGCCAGCCAGCTCTAAAAAGCCCACTTAAAAGTGCATGAGGCTTTGGGAGGGGCACCTAGATACAAAGCATAACACTGGCCAAATGAAGAGTTATGCTCATTTAATGTCTTAACACTTGTACTTAAACACTACTGAGTAGGGCAGGCATTTTGTGAGGTAAGCTGTTGACACAGAAGCTGTAGATGGAATGGCATGAAGAGTAGAGACGTAACCGGCCCCGCACAGGGACCCAGGGAAGAAGTATCGAAGGGGAGAGGGGCAGTTTGCCTGGCGAAGAAATTGCCTGACACACCACCCTCCACGGGCCACGGGAACATAGGCCGCAGGAATGGCCGTCTGGTAGATGCAGAGTCCCAGTGCCTGGAGGGCCGCTGGCCCACCCAAAAGCAGGGAGGGAGTGCTGGTAGACCTGCCGGCGTCTCCCACAACCCCGCCCGCGGTGCCCAGGTCCGGAAGCACACCTACTCCAGAGCCCTGCAGGCCACATGCCCCACTAGCAGGTCCGGCAGCTCAGCTTAGACGCCACCGCTGCGGTCTCGCCCAGCAGGCGACCTCCTGGGACTCTGTCCCGGCCACCAAGGCCAAAAGTCTTCCCTTAGCGCTCCGACTGCTGAGTACCAGAGAGAAGCCATATAAAAGCGGCCACCAGGTGGAGCCCCAGAACTGCCTCAAAGAGCAGCCAGATCCAGCAGGCTGGATAACCAGCGGCCTTGGAGCTCCCAGCTCATAGAGTTGAAAATCAATCACCTGGGACATACCCAACCATGGGGTCGCGCTGGCGGGTGTTGGGGAAAGAGGAAGGGGCAGCGGCTGCGGCCGCGGCTGTGGCAGCGGCGACCTAGCTCTCTTTTGCCTCCTGGGAAAAACTGCACAAGAGTTCCCGCCCCCACCCCCACCGCCGCCCGAGGAGTTACCGGCGCAGGCTCTGAACTATGAAAGCGAAAGTACAGTACCGTAACCAAAGAAAGGTCACTTGGATTCCACACTCTCCCGGGGCAGAAGGGCACGCATGGGGAGGCAGGAGGAGAATCAGCTCTCTGGGACAGTTAGATGAACACTGGCAGTGTTGTCAGGCAGGTCCTGGGACCTCAGTGTGCCCCCCCCCCGAGTGATGGGGGTTGGGGGGTCCACAATACCACGCCCTTCCCTGCCAGTCAGAGTTGAGCAAAGTAACAACTTCAAAGCATAATACACACATACGAGAATCGTGGGTTCAAGATCTCCCAGGCAGTCTGGTCGGGTGGGCCTCGAGGACAACATCAGAAAAGGAGGTCTTCTTTGGGCTGGGACACACACACACACACACCCGTGAGACTACAGTGTTCCCAACAATGGCGGGGGGGGGACAGTGACTGACTGACTGACTGACTGACTGGATCCACATTCCGCATTCGAGAGGCTCCCATCCCCAGCCCTGGCCACCTCCCATACACACCACATACACAGACACACGACAGGTGATCCCTGCACTCTTTGAGGCTGGGGCAGGAGGATCATTGCAAGTCTGTGACCAGCCTGGGCTACAAAGTGAACTCATGGCCAGCCTGAACTGCATAGTGACACCTTGTCTCAAAACAAAAAAAAGGTAGCTCAGAGAGAAAACCACAGTTTAAATTCCCAGTAATCTAACCCAGGCAGGAGGATGGCTGCGAGCTCAAAGCCAGCCTGAATTATAGGGCGAAACGCTGTCTGAAAAAGCCAAAAGGAAAACAACAACCACAAAAAATTCCCCAATACGAAGGATTTCAGGAGGGAGATCTCCCTCTGCAAGCCAGGTGTGGAGTCTCACGGGTGTGTGTGTGTGTGTCGATGGTAGTGGTAGTGGTGGTGGGGGTGCTCCAAGGTCAGGATGGGAGCATAGGCGTGGCTTTCCGCAGAGGCCTTTCACTGCCTCCCCATTGGTGGCCAGCCAACCGGCCAGCCAGCCAGCAAACCAGCTCACTGGACATTTGCAAGTGGGAAGCACCCACCTCCCCCCACCCCACCCCCACCTCCCCCAGCCAAGCCATGCCATCCATCCACCTATCCACACATCGAAGGGGCACACTGCCTACCTCCGTTGCCCTCCCATGAGGGCAGTCTGCCACTCCTGGCCATGGGAGGAGCTTCTCACTCCACCTGCACTGTGACAGGGCCCCCACACTGTCTGTCCCTCTCCTGGCCTGCCGGCCTGCCTAATGAATACCCGCCCCTCATCGGCCTCCTCCTCGTTACCCCACCACCCTGTTTGGTGGACCTCACTCAGTCACGTCAGACATTCTCCCTGTGTGTCTGCCATGTGTGAGTGCAATGGGATGAAAACACACCTTCACTCCATCAGCATACATGCCGGACTGAGGGAACCTCTGCTATACATGGTCCCAGCACTAAGTCCTCACTCCCTCCTTCCCTCCCTCCCCGCATCCCACACACACACACACACACACACACACACACACACACGTTTCTTTCTTTCTTTTTCTTGCTTTCTTTCAAAATACATTTATTTTGTTGGACGGTTTTAGGGCCATAGTGACATTCAGGATGACTTAGAAAGAATTCTCCCAGGTCCCTAATACACCCCACCACCCCTCCCTCACACACACACTCTGCTGGCTGTGATGGGGATCCTCATACTTCTTAATGCTCTCATGAAGCTCTCATGGCTACCAAGCCTCTCGACAGGTTTTTCATGCCTGTATCTTCTGCTATGAGCAACTACTTTATAGATAATAATGCACAGTGCACTGAATGTTGTTACTCTCCTACAATCCCTGTTTTGAAATTTTATACTATTTTTATTGTTTCTTTAAAATAAAAAAGGAAAAAAATAGTATCTGGAACGCTTCATAAAAAAGCATCAAAACAGTGAGTTATTTTCTTGAACAAATGACATAACAGGTGGCTTTATTGTTCGTTAAGAAAGTCACACCAACATACTTTATAAGGTAATGAGAAGAAAGGCACAGAAGTCCAGCAAAACATTTAACAGGAAGATGTGACCTGGTCTATTATATAAGAAAAGCTACCTCAACATGGAGACTTTTGCACAGAAATTTGAACAGAATGAGCAGGAAACAACTGAGAAGGAAAAAGCATGCCAAGCTGAGGAGACCTGAGGTACAAAAGAGGATGGAACACACAGTGAGGAGCCAAAAGGCAGCCAGTCACAGGGACAAAAGGCATGAGCTGTGAAAGCAAGAGTGGCACACGGCCTGGGGTAGGCGTGTACAGTAACCAGCACACTGGGACTAACACTGCCATGACTTTTATGGAAAGTAACTGCCATAAAGATTACTTTTTTATGCTATAGAAAACAACATCAAGCAAGAGCCGTACAAGTGTTCAGACTGTACAAGAAATTTCCCTCCTGGTACCATGGGGTAATGAATTAGAAATCTGCACAAATCTTTAGGTATAACACAAACTTTTATCACTGCACATACAATGATGTTCACCTATATAAGGAAACTACTAAAGTACACATAAATACCCAAATATGGGAAATAATACATCTTCATCATAAAATATAATAGAATAGTTAAAATCTTGAGCTTTTAATGATGGAAAAATTAGTGCAAATGAAGCCATGAACAAAACCGCACACATCCTTATACGATCCTGACTGCCAGGAAAAAAAATGCTACAAATATATAGAAAGAGGTATTGGAGGCTATGCAAGAGACTGATGGCAGGATTAGTGGAAGCTAATATGTATATCTCTAAAGTTTTCTGTGTTACAAATGTTTTTCTGCTGGGTGTGATAGTGCATGCCTATAGTCCCAGCGCTTGGGAGGCTGACGCAGGAGGATTGCCGTGGGTTTGAGGCCGGCCTGGACTACAAAGTGAGTTCAAGGCCTGCCTGAGCCACATACGGAGACTGTCTCAAAACAAAACAAACAAAACAAAAACAAAACAAATTCTTTTCTGTGTTAAACTTTTGTATAATAATCAAAATAGTTGTTAATTTTTAAAAATATATATAGATAAGACAACAGATTAATCACATCAAAGCACCAACAACTATTTCTGAGTCAAAGTATTATGGATAGATTAATTATTTAGTGTTTTTTACATCCAATGATCTATAAAAATAGTTCATTCATTTTGTAATCAGAAAGATAAATATGAAAAACTGTTTAACATCACTGGTCGTTCAAGAGATAGAAATTAAAGCAATGCTGAGATTCTATCTCACGTGGGAAAGAATGACTATCATCAAGAAATCAACCAATAACAAATGCTAGAGTGGGTATGGAGAAAAAAGAATCCTTCACTGTTGATGGGAGCACAGAGTAGTGCAACCACTGTGGAAATCAGTGTGCAGATTCCTCAAAAAACTAGAACTGAGGACCCATTTTACCCAGCTATTCCCCTTCTGTGTATCTTCCCAGGAAAATTAGAAACATCATACCACAGCAACATATGTGCATCCATATTTACAGCAGCACAATTTGTAACAGCTAGATCTTGGAAACAACCCAAACACCCATTAACTGAGGAACAGATAAAAAGATGTGGTCTTTTTATACAGTGGAGCACTACTCAACCATAAAGGATAAACTGGACACGGATGCAACTCGAGACCACATCCATAAGGGAAATAAACTAGACACACCTGTGTAAACATCATATTACCTCCCTAGTGTGAGAAGCTGAAAGAGTAATTCAGATCCAAAATGTACAACAGATACTGTAAAATGGGGAGAAACCAACAGAAAGAGAAACTGGGATGGGTGAATGGAGAAGAGAAAAGCAAAAATACAGTTACGATGCTTACACTACTGATGTCTTAGTTCACTGAAAAGAAAGGTTTGTGCTAATATTGTTTAGACAATTAAATGCCAAAATCTTGTACTCGGAGTAACCAATTTGAAGATAACCACACACAATGTAGTAACCATGGTTACTTTCCTATTATCTTGTTTTGAAATTTTCTCTTTAAAATAAAAATACATATGTTATAATTTATTTATTTTGAAAACAACATGCCCTGATAATTTTGCTTTGGGATTGTGCAAAGTATTTTTTCTGAGTCCGAGACAAGAGTTCTTGTTCTCCTGCTATAGCCAATATAAAGGCATCAGCCACGCGGTTTACATGCAGACAAAGGTCGACAGCACTCTCAAAATCACCTGTCAGCAAAGCCTGAGTAATTAAACCATCAATGTCTGCAACAAGGAAAAATACAACCAGTTCAACAGAGGCTTTTGTCATCAAAACAACTACAACAAGAAACTACACTCGTAAGCTTTTATGCACAAATGGAGAACACGATGGTAATTTCTGATTACTGAGTATTAAATTTCTGACAGAAGCTGTTAGAATTTACAGAGATATAAGGGAACATATACTAAAGCACTGATTGCTTAGACTGAACAAACACGGGTGACTCAGTGTTGGAACAGTCCACCCCTCTCACAGCACTGATTACATACACTATATGGTAACTCAGTTCCTTCTGAACCCTCAACTGCCTCTAACAAAACAGTTTTAACTGGAACTATGAGCTTTCAAATAAGTTTTAGAAGGTTACAAATCAAAGCTGACATGAACTTACCCCCACTGACAGAGATATTAAATGCCCCTCCAGCTGAGGGGAGAAATTCAGACTCTTTGTTTTCTTCTTTAATGCACTAAGGAGACAGAAAAGGCAGCAATTTAGCCAAAATAAGACAGTGGAATAACTAGCTACCAAAATAAAATATATACATCATTATTTACCCACTGGTTAGATGACATGCTAAGTTATTCCAGAGAAGTCTTCATCTCTAAATTGATACTCAGATTTATGACTTCCTGAAGTATTAGTTTTCATTGCACAATTATAAGTAGAATGCACGACCATCAGAAATAATATAAAACAAGTGTACATATTCATTAGAGGTACAGTATCTGAAAAGTGATTACTGAAACTAAAGAATCTGTTTTTCTTTACATGCCTCAACTTGAGAAATGTAAAATATCCATGTTTTAAATTATATTTAGATTTTAAGGCAATCCTACTTTTAACAGCTACACATTCCTGTCCACTACGCTTGGTTGTATCATTTTGTTATCACTGAATCCTTAAGAAAAAGAAATCTCTTGGTGTCCTAGGCATAAAGGCACCAACAGGGGCCAGGGACATAACTTCGTGACTGACTACTTTGCCTAGCAAGTTTAAGGCCCTGAATTTAACTCCTAGACTCTTCCCTCACCAAAGCAATATAATCATATTACTGAATTCTCTCGCACCTTGGCGCAAGGGCAGGGAGCCTTCACTCAGACCGGGAGGTCCCGTTGAAACTGAAGTCTCTCCCAGTCCTGGGAAAGGCAGGATGCCTTCACACGAGACTTCAGTTTCCCCAAGCCCTAGAGGGCCCTGTGAAAGCTCCCTGCCCTTTGCAGTGCGGTGGGAGAGACTTCCGTTTTCCGGAGCCCTAGAGAGGCATGTGAAGATTCTTTGCCCTTTGCATGGCGGTGGTGGCCCTTGGGGCTGGTAGCTCTCACCGAGAGGCTTTTTAGTTTTAGTGGACAGTGCCCCTGTGTGCTTTCAAGCCTAAACCAGGATGAGTCAGAGGAACTCACCTTTCCCATCCTGGCAGCCAGGAGCCAGGGGGACCCCAGAGGGCAGAGCCCCACATGCAGCCTACGGGTCTCCTCACCCCTGTGGATGCATCCTCTACCCCGACCCCCACACCAACTACGACTGGCACTTTGTAGGGGTCAGGGTGGGAGAAGGAAGGAACGGAGTGGGCAAGAATGTCTGACTGACAGCCCTCCAAGGTGTGGGGGAGCTGTGCAAGCAGCTGGCCTGCGGGGACCTTTATCAGGGCAGAGGGGAGCGCTCCACCCACCCATGGCCACACCCAGAGAGAGGGGCAGGTGGTGGTGACTGGTGGGTTCAAAAGTTGAAACCAAACTGGACACCCAGCCAGGGGTGGGAAGGAAGGAGACAGACCATGCCGAGGGCATGGGAGGGCCGGGTAGGGAGGGCCAGCCAGCTTTGGGAGAGGAAGAAAGTTGAGGTGATTGCACTGTCCTGAAAAGATGTGGCAGAAACCAGGTGGGCAAAGCCCTAGCAAAGTCCCGCAGCAGGTGAAGGGGGTGGTGACCACTCCCTGGAAACCTCGGCCCAACCCACCCTACCCCACCCGCCATGAACTACCCTGAGGCTCCCCCAGTGGCCAGCGTGGGAGGAAGCACTGTCTGCAGCCCATGGCCCAGCCTCCGCCCTGGTCAGGTGGGTGTGCCGGTGCAGGCAGCTGAGCAGCCCAGAGAAGCCTGCTTCCTGTTCTAGGGCTTACTGATAACCCAGGAACTTTACCCAGCGTTCTCACTTTTCGGTTGTCTTTCTTTAAGTGTCTTCCCATCTCTTTCTTACTAGTTGGTACAATCTATTTTTCAGTTCATGATAATAGCTACCATTTTTTCTTTTTTCATTTTCATGTAATACAAGTAAATATTAATAAAATATTAGAACAGACTCTTCTTTCTTTAAAAAATAAAATTTCATAACAAAAGAGAGAATAAGTTAATACACTATGTACCATAATCTTAAAAGGACTGCCGAAATGTTACTTGGAGTACAAGTCTGACAAAAAAAGAAACAGGCCACGTGTGGTGTGGCGCACACCTGTAACCCCAGCACCAGGGAAGCTGAGGCAGGAGGATCACTGTGAGTTCAAGGCTGGCCTGGGCTACAAAGTGAGTTGAAGAGCAGCCTGAACAACATAGTGAGACCCTGTGTCAAACAAAACACATAATAGCACAAAATTTTCTTTCAATGAACTAAGAGAAGCTAGTAGTATAAATGAAACCAGTTAGCATGTATGTTAAAATAGTTTTGAAAAAATAGCATCAACAATTTGGAGGGTTTATTTGACCTTCTCCCTGCCTCCTATTTATTTATCTTCTATTTTGATCATACATACACTTTCTTGTATAAGAGAAACCATGCCTCTTTTTGAGACAGGGTCTCGCTGTTCAGTTCAGGCTGCCCTTGAGCTCACTTTGTAGCCCATGGAGGTCTCGAACTCACAACAATCCTCCTGCCTCAGCCTCCCGAGTGCTTGAATTACAGGCGCAGCACCACCATGCCCGGCTCCCATTTTTTTTCTTTTTGATGGTACCAGAGATCCAACTCAGGACATTCTGCTTGACTGTCAGGCGCTTATGCCACTGAACTATATCCGCACCCATTTTTTCTCTTGAGACAGGCTCCTAAGATGTTTCCCAGGCTGATCTTGAACTCCTGGATCAAGCACTTTTCCAAGTCCTGAGCAGTAAGGCTCCAGGAATGTGCCACTCACCTGGTGGCTCTCATTTTTTGACTACCTACAGAGCAGAGTCTGCCCTTTGAACTCCTTGGTGCAGAGTCTTCCACTGGTCTCTTATCTGCAACCTCTGGTGCACGTGCTGACAGGTGGCATGCCCTCTGACCTTCTCTCAGCGTCTCCTGAGCAGTGTGTTGGGGAGACCCTGCACAACAACGGAGACCTCATTGTACCCTGGGAAGAGTCAGAAGGTGACTAGACTGGCCCTCAGACAAGGCAGGCCTGCCCTGTGTGATGTCCCACAGCTAGCTTGTTCGCCTGCTCACCTTGTCTTATCTCCGGGGGTGATCACCCCTCAGCATGTGCCACCTGTTCCAGTGCTGGTTCTAGAGAGTAGTCAGGTGCGGTTGCTGTTCCAGTTAGATTTTCCCACAGTGTTAACCTGTGAATGCCTGCTGTGTGCTGTGTGAGCTCAGTGTGAACAGAGGACATAAGCCATAGGTCATCTGTCTGTGCTCCATGATGACCAGCCCCTCTACTGGGGGCTCAGAGTCATGGAGCTTGGGTGAGCCCCACCCTGCATTTCCCTGGGCTTAACTGTCCAAGCTCTCTTCAGAGGCTTGAGTGGACAAAATGGAGAATCTACCGAAGTTTCTCCTTACCCCTGACAGTCCCAGTGTTGGTGAGAGCCACATGGCCAGGCAGGCGCCTGAATGGTCTCTCCTTTAGGAAGGCACCCTCCCTATGTCTGTTGTGACACCGTTCAAGAGCACAGTGCACACATACGGACTCATGGATGCAAGTTAGAGCGAGCCCGCTATGTTAGACTGCGTGACGCAGAACTTCAAGAGAGGCTTTTCCTGCAACTACAGGGAAAAGTGAGGGTGAAGCAGCAGCGGCTCAGCCCGTTCTACAGGAGTGACTGGCTGCACCCATGCCGCGAGGCCACAAGAGGGCACCCTGAGCTTAGCAATCGTGGGTAGGGTAGGCCAGAGGGGCTGATCCTGCATGGAGGGGCCATCCTGATTATTTGCTTTATAGGACTCAAAGCTGGAACTGTGTAATGACCTTTCTGTGAATAATATGCCTTAACATTTGGAGAATATATGGAAATTCAGGACATTGGGACTTTCTGGTTAAAGTTGAAGGTGTAAACCCCAAGATTATTCTTAATTGGACCAGATGGGATCCCTCACAGCCAAAAGTGTTTCTGTATTTTGGTGCATGCCCAGTCCGGGCCAACTCCTGGAATTAGAAATATTGTCGCTATTCCTCCGAGTGTGGAGGATTAAATCAGGAATGGTAATTCTGGACTGGGGATATAGCTCAGTGGCGTAAGTGCTTGCCTGGCAAGGCTAAGGTCATGAGTTTGATTCCTGATAGCAAAAAAAGAAAACAAAACAGGAATATCGTTACAACACAAAGAACATTTCTCCAGACTGGCAACAGACACGAAAACATTGTAACCCGTTTATCATCTGCATTCTGTTCTAAATGGGACCCTATCATAGACTGGGCTGGATCCAAAACTGGCCTTCTGATTCAGCTTCCCTCTAGTGCCCCTTGCTGACAGGGAGCTTGCAACCCCTTACAATGTTTTATTCTGCACCCTTCCCACCAGGACTGGACCTCAGGTCGCCACACAAGAGCTGGTAGATGGACTAGGACTAAACCCATGGCTTGTTTTAAGACTCCAGAAAGCCTGGGTACCTCGTCTACCCCTGTCCTCCATTAGGGTTTCTTCCCGGAGACCACCAGTGTTTTCACAGGGCCCCAGCACCTATTGTAAACAACGCTGGGCTCCCAATTACCAGCCTCCTGCATCTGGTTAATGACACCCATCAGGTACAGTCCAAGCTATAAACTGTGACTTGGGCAAACACTGTTGATTCTTTTCCCCTTTCAGTTCTATCCAATGGAGCTTTGAGTCTCATTCAGAATAATACTAAGCTTAATTCAACCAGTGCTCCAGATCGCCTGCTTCAGCCCAAGCCAATGATAGTACGGGGAAGCACCTCTTGTTTTCTAGGCTGCAGCAAGGGCCAAAATGCCTCTCCTGACTGTATGGATATATTGGCTGCCATTTCAGGCTCCCTAGCAGGTCCATTTGTGACTTTCTTTCTTTGTGCTGATAGGATACATCAGGTGCTTGAGAGCACAAAAGTGAGTCTTTGTAGACTTGCTTTTCTGATACCTGACTGTAGTGGACTGACAACTGGTGGTCAGCTTATAACCCCCAGCCGAACTGAGCAAGTGTGGTCCTGGGTGTGGGAGGCCCACTGGGGACTGTTGCCAGCGGCATAAGAGGCAGAACTGGAGAAGTAGTTAGGCCGTTGGGAGCTGATAGAAGCTGTCGGGAGCCTGTTGGCAGCAGAGAGAAGCTGTAGGAGCTGTCGGTTTGCTTGGAGGAGCTTGTCATGCTGGATTTCCTGATGAACACGGCTCTTGCCACTGTCCAAGGAGCTAGGGACATTGTTGTCGCTGAGAATGGCTTTGGTTCACTTTGGGGGAGTTCTAGTCCTCACTCTGAGCGTTGCTTCTTGGCTTCGGAGGGGAAGAAAGTACACAGCTCAGTCTCCTGGAGAAGATTTTCCTGATGGGAACTTGGCTTTCCAGATTATCAGAGGAACTCAGGACCTCACTGTTGTCGAGGATGGCTGTGGTACCTTTCGGGGGAGCTGTGGTTCTTACTTTGTGCATCACTTCCTGGCTCTGATGCAGATCCCTCAGCCTGCTAGCACAGATTCTTCACCCGTTGGCAGACTTAGTAGTTTCCACCACTGACCTTTGGGCCTTCCCAGTGAAGATCCACACAATGGGCCTGTATGAGACATTGTCATGGGTCCTAGGTCTCCAGTTGAACTTGTGGGAGGCACTGTTGTGAGCTCTAGGTTGTCAGCTGGACTCATGCAGGGCCTTATCGTGGGACCCATCCCCTTGGCTGGATTCGTTGGTCTCTAGTGTGTGGACAGATTTCCTGCACTTTTTTGTATGTGATTCTTTGGGTGATTATTACAAATAATCTTACAAAATATGTGTACTGTATTATATCGTTCCCCTTGCAAAAACCCCAAAGCAACATACTGTCCTTTGTGTTTATCTAGAACAGCAAAGACATGCACATGGCCATCAGTCACATCAGAAATGTGGCCCTGTGGTACTGCCCTGTTAGCAGGAGTGGCGATTGCAGGGAAGGTAACAGTGCCACAGCTACGGAAGTAAGCCAACAGCAACGCTCACAGCTAAGTTCTCAGATTGCTGGAGACGTTGCCAGTATACAGACCTTACTAGACACACTGCAGGACCAGATGGACTCGCTGGCTGCAGTTGTCCTCCTGAAGCAAAGAGCCGTCGATCTCCTGACTGCCCAGCAGGGGGCACCTGCCTCTTCCTGGAGGAAGAATGTTGTTACTACGCTAACGAGTCAGGAATAGGAGGAGAAAACTCCCACCAGCTGTGGGACACTTCAAACATAGGGAGTCTTATGGGAAGCGCTTGCTGGTGTGGACCCTTGGATTTTTCTCCCCTCTTGGACAGGGGCTTTCCTGGGAGCTGTGCTGGCCCTTCTAGCTCTGTTTCTCCTGGTTCCTTGTGTGATTCATATTTTGTCACAGTTCCTGACAGAATGCTTTGAAGCTATGCACCACCAACTTCTTTTACAGGCTATTCCCTCCTATCAGCTCCTTAGCACCAAAGAAGCTGAGGAAACTGAGGGAGAAGATTTTCCTCTTTAGTAAAGCAGCCCATCAGATGTAAGAGCACTCATAGAATAGCAGACTTGTAGGCATATTTTAGCAAAAGTTAGAAATCAATTAGAGGCCTATGACCACAGGCCTCTACAGCCTGTCATGTAGCTAGTGTACTAAATTCAGCGAAAAAAGCTTGACTGTCTCGTCTCAGCTGTTATCTCTCAACTTGACAGGTCAAGCTGACTGAGTTTGCTTTAATTAAAAAAAATGCATTGACTTCTGCCTGTTTTGAGGCCGTCATGTTTGGGGAAACACTGGCCCAATCAAGGACACACTTAACTCTGCTCACCCCACACCCTCCCCTCCTTCCTCTAATGAGAGTACTGCCTGACAATGTATGACATAATGCTCGTATTCCATGTAACCAATCATGTAATAGCCTATTAACAGTTTTGTACTTCTCGCTTGCAAATGATATTTAAACTGAACTCAAGCTTGACTCCAGGCTGATGATTGGAAAACTGTTTCCCTTGGTCCGCCAGTGTTACAAATAAAAGTCTGCCTTCTGACTCCATAGTGCCAAGAGTCTTCCAATGGTTTCTTATCTGCAACACTCTGACCAGACCTACAAAGGTTCATTTTTCAAAACCATTATTGCAAGCAGGATTTCACAGCTGCTTTTAAGTCCTGCAAGTCCTGAGGGTGTTGAGAGCCAGGGCTGGGTTCAGAAGGAGAAGTGACAGGACCCGAGGAACTTTTCATTTCTGTGCACTTTCATCCTGTCATCTTAGCTCTTCAATTCCTTAAACCATCTCTGGCAGAGTTTATGGAAATATTGGGAGAACAAAAGCTATTTTGTTGCAGAATAGAATTGATAGGACTTTCCCTGGAAGTGGAAAAAGCAAAGTGAAAGCAGAAATGGGTTTTGGACAGAAACAGGCAGAACTCAAGGCACCCAATAACTCACAAGAACTGGCCTCTGTGGAAATAGGTAGGGGTGGGTTTCCTTTTCATATTTGAGGCATATTGCATTTATCAAATGCTTATTCAACACACATTGTGAGGCAGGATATTTTGAAATTTGGAATAACTAGCATTGAGGTCTCTTAATTTTTTTGGAATTGTCTGTGTTTTTGAGGCAGGGTCTCACTATGAGTTCAGGCTCATCTTGAACTCTGTAGCTCAGGCTGGTCTTGAACATACAGTGATGCTCCTGCCTCAACCTTCCAGGTGCTGAGATTACACACATGTGCCACCCTGCCTGGCAGTAATCTCTTAAATATTTCAGTCATAGTAGAGTTTTCCAGACTTTTAATTTGTTCTGCTTATATATTTATACAATATCTAGGTGCTCAGGAAATACATATGTGAGGAAACTGATAGGTCTTCCTCATAGACAGTATATTCTAGAGGGCTGTGGGGAGGCACGACAAAGTTTAAATAAAAATCATTGCAGTCTATTGTTTTGGGCTAAGCTCCTGTGCTATACTTCAAAATACCAGCCTAGAAATCAAAATAGAAAAACATATCAAACTGGAGTGACTCACACTAAAGTTCCACCACACCAAAACAAAGTATTGTCTGACCTTCTAAGAAATCAAAACTGATTTTAAAAAACCGCAAACTTCCAAAACAGGCCCTTTTCACTTGGCCTAATAATGAAGCTCCCTCTGCTTCAGTCCTTACAAAAAGGAGTGAGGTCACCCAAGCACTTACTTTTCCTTTGTTCTGTCTTCCTCTCCTCCCCTTCCAGAGAAAGCAACTTTGAAATGGCCAACCTTCCTTTTATCTTGGTTTCTACTTCCTTCAACTTTTCTCCCAAACCAACCTTCTCTTCTCAGCCCATCAGAGTGCTTAGTCTGTATGTGGTGGTATGCACCTATAGTCCCAGCACTCTGGGAGGCTGAGGCAAGAGGGTCACAATTTTAGCACAGCCTGGGCAATTTAGCGACTTAGTGAAACCTTGTCTCTAAACGAACAAAAAGGGGAATGTTGGGAATGTAGCTCAATGTGAAGGCCTTGGGTTCAATCCCCAGTGAGGGGGGCTTTCTAATTCTAGAATCACAAAGCCAATGAAAGTCTCTGTAAATTTGTTATAATTCCTTCTTTGCATACAATGAATCCAACACATAAGTACATTAGATTATTTGGTGGAAACTTAAGAGCACTGCTGAAAAGCATGGAGCCAGGCTTGGCAGCACACGCCTGTAATCCCAGCACTCTGGGAGGCTGAGGCAGGAGGATCATCAATAGTTCAAGATGCATGAATAATCCACAGTGCACTCTGGGCTACATTGTGAGTTCAAGGTGAGACCCTATCTCAAACAAAACAAAACAGGGGCTGCGGAGTCAGCTCAGCAGTGCAGCACCTGCCTGGCAAGCACAAGGTCCTGAGTTCGATACCCAGCACCCAACGAAAGAAGGAAGGAAGGTAGCAAGGGAGGAAAAGAGGAAGCAAGCAAGCAAGTTATATATAACAAAGTATAACTGAATGAGGGAAGGGGCCGCAGGCAGGATTAAATTTAATGTGTGAGATTTGAACACAAGCTTGAAAGTTATGAGGATTAAGGGGCATTGACCTGGGAACAGGCAGCAAATAAAGCAAACACCCACACCCAGACAACCACCAGAGTGAGCCTTGGGTGTTCTGGAAAGGAAGGAGGAGGAGGCCAACAACTGGAAAAGATGAATGATGGGGATGAATGAACAGTGGTAGAGACTTGCCTGGCACTCCTTCGGTTCAGTTCCCAGGAACACACACACTGTATGATGAAGTTGAACAGGAAGCCAGATTTTTTCTTTTCAAAACTGGGGATAGGGACTAGGGATATAGCTCAGCAGCACAAGTGCCTAGCTGCTAAGTGCAAGGTCCTCAGTTCAATCTTTAGTACAAAAAAAAAAAAAAAAAAGATAAAAAAGCTGGGCGTAGTGATCTCCCCTTCTAGTGCACAGGGGCTTGCCTTGGGTGGCAGGCCCAGGTCCAGGAGGCCTCTGCACCCCCGGCGCCTCAGGGGAGCTCACGTTCCCATCCCTAGTGCTCCGGCGCCTGCCTCAGGAGGCAGGCTCCAGTCCAGGGGGCCTCTGCCCCTGGGGCCTGCACTGAGCTCCCATTCCTGTGCATAGGGCTCCGGCGCTTGCCTCCAGAGGCAGGCCCCAGTCCAGGCGGCCTCTGCCCACCGGCGCCTGCGGGGAGCTCCCGTTCCCGTCCCTAGTGCTCCAGGGCATAGCTGAGGAGGCAGGCCCGGACCACGCGGCCTCTGTCCCCCAGCACCTGCAGGGAGCTCCCGTTCCCGTCCCTAGTGCTTCAGCACCTGCCTCGGGAGGCAGGCCCCGGTCCGGCCAGCCTCTGGCCCCAGCGCCTGTGGCAAGCTCCCATTCCCATCCCTAGTGTTGGGGCGCTTGCCTTGGGAGGCAGGTTCTGGTCCATGTGGCCTCTGCCACACGGCGCCTACGGGGAGATCCTGTTCAAGTCCCTAGAGCTCCAGGGCTTAGTTGAGGGGGCAGGCCACAGTCCAGAAGGCCTCTGACCCCCGGTGCCTGCGGGGAGCTCTCGTTCCATCACTAGTGCTCCAGGGCGTAGCTGAGGCGGCAGGCACCACTCCAGGCGGCCTCTGCCCCCTGGCGCATGTGGGGAGCAACCGTTCCTGTCCCTAGGGCTCCGACACTTGCCTCGGGAGGCAGGCCCTGGTCTAGGCGGCCTCTGCCCCCTGGCGACTGGGGGCAGCTCCTGTTCCCGTCCCTAGTGCTCCAGGGCTTAGCTGAGGCGCCATGCCCTGATTCAGGTGGCCGCTGCCCCTCGGCCCCAGTGGGGAGCTCCCGTTCCCGTCCCTAGTGCTGGGGTGCTAGCCTCAGGAGGCAGGCCAGAGGACCAGGCGGCCTCTGCCCCCAGGCACCTGGGGAGAGCTTCCGTTACTGTCCCTAGTGCTCCAGGGCTTAGCTGAGGGGCCAGGGCCCGATCCAGGCAGCCGCTGCCGTCCGGAGCCTGCGGGAAGCTACTGTTCCCATCCCTAGTGCTCTAGGGCTTAGCTGAGGTGGCAGGCCACAGTCCAGGCGGTCTCTGCCCCCCCCCCAGCGCCTGTGGGAAGC
>PVLD010025681.1:0-23339 GCA_004027595.1 Dinomys branickii
CCTCCCCCTCCCCCTCCTCCTCGAACACGGAGGCCTTGTAGCAAGTGTCCAGCAGCACTACCTGGGGGCGTGGAGGGTGGCGGACAAGCGGCTGGCTGTGGCTTCCTCCAGCAGCTTCAGCATGGTGTCGATGCCCCTCATTTCCGCATCAGCACCTCCACCTTGCAGCTGAGGATGAGGATCATGGGGATGAGCTGGCATAGCACTAATCTAAATCCTAGGCTGCTTAAGCGACATCTTTGAATGGAGATATTGAGTCAACTATTTAATCGTAATTTTACAGAAGAAAAATAATCTTGACCAGGGAATTTATGCAAATGAACATTGAATAAAAATATGAAGAAGTAATTTTCTGTATTAAAGGTTACACAACAAATTTTTCTGTTGTTGATCCAAGGAGGGGTTACATTCAAGTTGACTTTGGTAGAAAAATGGCAGTTTGAGTAAGTCTGCCCTGTCCTCTTCCAATTTCAACTTAACTACCACCTTCCACTGATCTCGAGTACACTGGTGAGATGCAAAGATAAGAGCTAGCTGCACACCATCTCAGCGCCCAGACAGGAAGCCAGCATCCAGACAGGCCCCTTTCCTCTAGTTAAACAGTCTGAGGACCAGAGGGTGAGAACCCTGGATGAGCACCAGGAAGAACCCCTGAAAAGGGTGTGGCCTGAGGAAATCCCTCAATCCACAGAAGGAAAAAAACCCCTGGATGCATTAGTTCCCTTTTGGACACAACTGAGTATAAATCCACAAGACACTTATAGAAATCTGTTGTTCAGCTTTCCCTGCATGCCCTGATAGTGACTGGTACTTCACCCTTCTCCCCACAGTCTGTAAACTACCCAGTGTATGAGTCAGCTGCTTTTAGATATTGTACAATAGGCAGAAGATAAAGTGAGTGCCATAATTATTCTTGTAATCAAATAATCTATAATTACAAATATCCCTGGCATTTTAATTTTTATGTTTTTATACCCCAAATAGGAACAATCCTCAGATTTCACAGATATTTGCAGGAGAACAAGGATATACACATTTTTCTTTGAATTTAGCAGTCAGGGCATTGACAATCCTTCCCCAAGAAATCCTCATGAATAAACAGACTTTCTCACAAAGATCTAAACTTCCTTTTGATAGAAAATCATATAAATAATAAAAACTGGAAACTAGAAAGGAAAAATTATAAAAATACAAGTAATACAAACATGAATTTACTATTTCCAAGGCACTTTCACATATTTTTTTAATTTCACAGCCAACCTTTAAGGAAGGCCTTTTCAGTGATCCATTCCAATGAGGTTTTTCCCCAGAAGTGCCAATAAGACGTCAAGTAAAGCTGGCCTTAGACCTGTTTCCATGTGCTTGCAAAATAAACACAAGCGAGTAAATTGCTTTACTAACGAGCTCTAATTCAGAAATAGTGAGAGACTTCTCTTCAAATCCATTCTTCACAAAGGTGACCAGAAATTTCTGAAATCCATTTTGGATTCTTTTGGGATTCTCACTGACTAAGCTCCATTTCTAGAAGAAGGAAGTGTTTCTTTGTTTTAGCTCCTGTGCTTCGAGGAGCAAGTAGATGCTGACTGTGCAGATGTGGGTGGGAGGAAAAGCCGTGCTGAGCTTCCTTCCCTTGGAACAGGATTTGCAGACCTCACAACCTTACTGCTGGTCACTCCCTGCTGGGCTTAATCTTAACAGGGGCAGACTTGTTTCTCATGGCTCTTAGGAAGCTTTTCTTTTTACCAGCATGTGTACTGCACTGTTGTACATTTTACAATAAATCAACAAAGTTGTTTTGGAGCCTTTGCGTCTGTTGATAATACTTGTTTCTTGAAAACAGAGTTTATCTTTTTTGACTTTTCAATGAATAAATGTAGTTTGGATTGCACTTTGGCTTGGGCTTGAGGTGCATTCCAGATTTACCCAGCCCTCTCAGCTGGAGAGAACCTGATCAGGCCTCTTCAAAATGTTCTCATACTGTCAGCGGGATGGGAGGTCGTGAAGCAGCAGGTACACAGGTACACCACAGTTTCAGCAACACAGCTCGGTGTCTTTTGATTTGTAACACTGCTGTCTATGTGGCGTGGTTGGGACCTGGTGAAAGCCCTCTCCTGAGTTTGATTGTAGTGAAACATCAAGCAAACTCAAATAAAGAGACAGTCTAAGGGGCCTATGCTCTTCCAGGACATCAAGCTCAGAAACTCAAAGTAAGGATATGGGACTGTTTCCATTAAAGGAGACTCAAGGCCTAACTACTAAGTGCAATGCATGGTCCTGGACTAAATCCCAATCTGGGAAAATGAACTATAAAGGACATTATTAGATCACTTGATGAAAGTGTAATATGCATTTATGAGTGTGTACATGTTTGTTTATTAGTATATGAACCTAGAGAGAGATATATTCACCAACTCATTAATACTGGTTATTTGGGGAAGAGTGGATAGTAAATTAATGGGGGCAATGCCACAATTTTCTAAAGAAAAAAAGCATATAATATTTTCTATTTTACCTGATCTGTGATTAAGACAGCCTGGGTAAAATGTGAATTTCCTAATTTCCAATTAATGGTTCATAAAACCATATATTGATATCCTGATACTGGATGGTACTTAACTTGTGTCTTACCAAACTGGTTAGTGGGACATCATTGCCAATGTAGCTCACATTTCATTTGCCTTTTAAACCACATCTGTGTTTACTGTGTTATAGAACTGGTTCCTTCACCAAACATGCCTAGTCCAACTAGGTATAAATCCAATATTGCATGTCTTGCGCAGAACTGTTTCAAAGGATCTTATTTTGTATATGTATTAGTAGTATATATCCTCATATAATCTACATATAAATAATGCAACCAACTATCCAATTGTTGTATCAACTAAAACACCAAAAAATCTTTGAACAGTGAAAAAAGGGTATACAGGATAGAAATAGCATGGATGGTATGATTTTATTTTTGTTAAATAATATGGATATATGTGTGTATGTGTAAGATGAGTTCTATAAAGATGACCAACAAAATGTCAGTGATTCTTATTCCAAGGTGATAGGAATTTGAATGATTTAACATTTTTTTATATTTATGCACAGTATAATTTCTACAACATATAGGAATTTTAAATATACTGAGAAGTAATATTTTTATGTTAAAAACAAGAAAAATCACTTAGAAATTCTAAGAAAAATTTAATTATATTTTTTCTGCCTCTGTTTCTATCTCTTTCTCATAGTGCTGAGCTTATTACTTTAAGCATCTTTTGTTTCAACATGAAATGTTCCCAGATGTGCTAAGTACATGTAAAATTGCGAGCAAACCAACTGGGAGTGCAGCTTGGTGGTAGAACATGTGCTTAGCTTGCAGGAGGCTAAGGTTCAATCTCTAAGGTAAGAAAAATAAATGATGGTAACCACACTTTATACGGCTGAAGATGTAATTCAGTCTTAGAATGCATGCTTGACATTTGTGAGGTCCTGGATTTAATCTCCAGCACTCAAAAGAAAAAGAAAAGAGAGAGAGACAGAGAGACAGACAGAGAGACAGACAGAGACAGAGAGAGAGAGGAAGGAAGGAAGGAAGGAAGGAAGGAAGGAAGGAAGGAAGGAAGGAAGGAAGGAAGGAAAAGGAAGAGTAGGCAAATTCTTTGGAGTATACAGAATTAGGGTGTCTGATTTTCCTGGAGAATTTTGTTTGGAATGGGAGCTTCTATAGCTACTTCTTGCTATACTAGAACTCTGAGACGAAACCTTCTGTCAGTTTCAGTGTTCCTCTAGGACTGTATCCCATTCACCTGTATTTACCTTGTTTACACAGGGTATATACCTCATCCTGGCCCTGAAAGCTGAGGACCCAGAATCTGAACATCTTCCTTTTTGGGGTAAACAGGATCATCCTCTCTTGTGGCTGCTGGAGGTATTCTGAGAACTAATGAGGTGGGTTTGTGGAATGCTTTGAGCAGTTCAGATGAAAGGAATAAAGTTCTAATTTTGTTTATAGCATAACTTGTGTAGTCAGTGGGCCCTCTGAATCACACAACAATAGAAGTGGATGCTGGCATTGAAGATGCGGCCAACCATCCAGGAAGGGCAGCTAGTTGTTTTAAGTGCCAGTGGTTGTGACAGCAATGGTTGTTTTGCTTTAGGCAGGTGGTGAAAAAGGGAAAGGCTAGTGCTTCTGGGAAGAGGACAGAAGGTAAATTTCGGATTTTTGTCCCTCCTTGGGATAACTCTGAGGAAGGCTGGATACCACCCCCGCAGCTCCTGGGAAGGTCTGAGCCTCAGAGGCTTACAGGATAGATTACTTGGTAGTGCGTGCTTCACTTGTTTCTTTTCCCTCCACATCTCACTATTTCTAGTGCTGCGTTCTGAAATCACCTCCAAAGTATACTAGTGTCATTGTTGATGACAGTCCAGACAGGAACATTATGTGTTTTCCCACCAATTTATTTTTCTGGACCTACCACAATTTCCCTGAGATTTTAACTCCTTTCTTTCTGCCTATCCAAACTGTCACAATCAGACACAATTTGTTACAGTCTGGCCCCGAGAGTTATCTCCTCTGAAATCAAGATTCTCTCTATTCTCACATGCATGTTCTTTTTGTTGTGAAGTGAGTTACAGTGGAGAGCTTGGAATCAGATGTTCAGGTCTGCCTTAGATCCCAACTCCATTACTTACTGTGAAGTATTAGACAAATCTCCTAACGTTCCCCCATCTTCACTTCATCCTATGTGAAATAAAGACAATTCTGCCTCACCAGGTGGTCCTCCAAATCAATGGGTAGATTCAGATCCTCTGAGTTAAATGTACAAGAAGCAGGATACTGCTAATAAAATAAGATACTTGAGAAAAGATATATTTGTAATCTTATTTCATTGAATTTCTCAATTGTCTCCATCTTGTTTTTGTAGCTGGATGGTAGTTTCTCTATCACATTCAACTTCTGTTATCATACTGCCTTGCACATTGCTGGCACTAAGTCATTATTTGTTACAAATTTCCTACAGCTTTAAATCAGAGAATGCACTCTTTCAAGTCAAGATGCAGTTTTGGATTATTTATCCGGCATTCTCAAGGAAATTCCTGGGCCTCAGTTACCTTGTATGCAAAATAAACGCTTTGGTCTCTAATCTAGATCCACTGAGGTCCTTCTAGCATGGAAGTCTGGAATCCATATAGTGCTTCTTTCTGACCCCTGTACACTTGAACCAATGTCGGTTACATAGTAACTGACTTTTCAGTGCACAGGAAGGCGATCCCAGCTGTCTCACCATCTTCTCCCTACCACTTGTCACTCTCGCTGTCCCACGCTCTACTCCAGTAGATGTTTTCTTGGCAACTCTAGAATCTTCCAGGCTTGTTTTGTCTGGCAGCCTTTGCACATGATGTTTCTCTTCCTTTGGGTCCCTGCTCCCATGTCTCCACAGAGGTCTCTCACCGCACCCATCTCTGTATCCTACTGCCCGGCTTTGTGCTTTTTGTGTAGCTGCTCTCTGGAGGTGTCTTCTTAGTCATCTGATTATTGTTTGCTCCCTCCATTTCTCTCCCATGCCCTCCCCCAGTAGAAACTTCAGTCTTGGATCCTTTTATAACCCTGCTTCTGAAATAGTACTTAGTAATGAAATGACTGAATGGAAGAATTCCATAAACTTTATACAGAACGTTTAAGATGGTGACCTAAAACCCATGGCTATCACACTGGGTTCTAGTGAACTTCTTTAGGTCTGAATCATCCACGCAAGCAACTGCCATAGGTCTCAGGATGACAATTATTCATTAGTTATTAATTAATAATTAGGATCTCTCTTAGTTACTTTTCTCCCATTGCTGAGACAAAATACCCAACACCCAAAGTTAAAGGGGAAAAGGTTTACTTAACTCGCAGTTTGTAAAGGTTTCAGTTCAGAATCGGCTGGCTCCGAGGCAGGGTAGCATGGCAGATAGGCCTCAGAGAGGAGAAACAGTTCACAGTGGGCAGAACCTCTGAAAAAGCTCCACTTATGACTGCACGAGGCTTTGGGGGGACATACAGACACAAATATGACAGGGTCTTAGTGCACACGGACTGGGAAGAAACATGCAAACCTTAGGAAGAGTTGTGTAAATAATTGTAGCATAAAATGTGAAGAAATCACATGAGCAGATCCTTTTTGCTGTGGAAAATTTATTTCTGGTTTTGGCAGTACTGAGGATTAAACTTAGGGAGTATCAGGGTAGATCCCAAACTGTTTAAAAAATTTTATTCTGGGACAGTGTCTTGCTCTCTTGCTAAGTTCTTGGGCTAGCCTTGAACTGTGTGTGTGTGTGTGTGTGTGTGTGTGTGTGTGTGGTACTGTGGATTGAAACCATGGCTTTTGCATTGAACTATATCTCCAGGCTTTTTAAATTAGTTTTTGAAACAGGGTCTTGCTAAGTTGCTGGTTTCTAACTTATGATCCTCTTCAGTCTCTTGCTTCAGCCCTGCATACAGGTAATTTAAAATAAATCACTTACTTATTTTTATTATGGAAAATCCAAACACGAGCATAAGTAGGTGCAATGGGTAAAAATAGAATAATGGGCCCTCTTATCCACTTATCCAGAATTATCCTCTTAACCAGAATTATCCACAAATCAGACATATTCTGTGAGCACGTGTGAAACCTGTGCTTTCTGGCCAATAAGATGTGCACATTTGATGTGTCCTCTGTGTGATCATGCTACATCAGAGTTTGTTCTGGTAGCTGAATCTCCTTGCTGGCTTCATGACGTCAGTGGCCATGTTGGGAAAGCCCATGTGACAAGGAACTATAGGTGTCCTCTAGGAACTGCAGGTGCCTTATTGGAGCTGTGCACGGTGTCCAGTTGAGTCAGAAAGACACTGGGTGTTCCGACTTACAACTGGAAGAAAATGAATTCTATCAGTTATCTGAGTATCTCAGTCATTTTCTTCATTGCTGAGACACAATACTAGACATCCACAATTTAGAGGAGGGCAGGTATACGTAGGCTCAGGTGTCAGTCTACAGAAGGCTGGCGCTAAGGCAGAAGGGCACAGCATATGGGCACAGCGGAAGAAATCTACTCACCTCATGGTGGTGGGAAGCAGAGAAGAGGGGAAGCCCTATGCAGATCAACCCTTCCAGGCCAGGCCCCCTTTGACCAGTCTCTTTGGACCAGAATCTGCTCCTAACAGCAAGCCAGCTATATTGTCTCCACAATACAATCACCTTTCAAACAGGAGGCTTTGGGGTCCATTTTAGATCTACACTCTAACCAGAATGGGTGTGGAAGCCAGTTCTTCAGATGATGGAGACATAGCTTGGCCAACACCATGGTGGGAGATGTGAGACCCTGAACGGAGGATACAGCTCGTGGGTACACCTGACTCACAAAACTGAAATACATCTGTGCTGTTCTAAGGCCACTATATTTATGGTAATTTGCAGCAACAGAGGATTAGATACAGCTACATCACCCAATGTCAACTATTTTCAATGTTTCCAGTATTGTTTCCTCTACAGCCTTGTGTCTTTGAGACGTACATGGCCAGACCTAATGTCATCGTGCTTTCAAATGCCTTAATATGTATCTTTAACATATAAGGACTTTTAAGGAGCAGAACTGTGGTGTCTGAAAAGTTCAGTTGGAGGACAAGAGTGGGAATTTTTTTCTTCTGGGGGGCAGTTGCGGGGATTGAACTCAGATTCTCATGCATGTTAGAGGCAAGTCCTTTACTGTTTAACTGATACCTCTAGCCTCAAGGGGGCAGGGAAGCCATGAAGACAACGGATTTATTATATTAATTGGACACCCAGGGAGAAGGTACTTGCCACAGAGTAATATCTTGTTGATCCCATCACCCAAAGGACAGGAAAACATAGACAGTTGCTTTCACTGGAAATGTCAGAAGCTGGACAGTTGGATCTTTAACAACAGTGCGGTCACAAAGTTTGATCCATTAGCTTGTCTGTTGTACGGTATCTAAAAGACTTCGATACTAATTGTGAGCGTGTTTAAGAACCTATACATTTCCTCAAACCCCTAACCTGCTTTGGAATGAGCCCCTTTTCCATTTCCATCCATAACGCTTTTAATTGCATGTTATATTTTAAGTGGGATTTTTCTCCTCGCTATAGCAAACTTCTCAACTGGCGGGTCCATTTTTTTTTCTTTTCTTTTCTTTTGGATAGCCAATCTTATTTCTCTTTGACATTGCTCACTGTAAGGGAACTACTCAAGAGCTCTGGGATGTTGGGCAAGCAATTTCTCTGAGCAGGGTAAGATACCCCTCGAAAGGTTGTGCAAATGTGTACCCGCGCCAAGCGTCTAGCACAAAGATCTCTACCCCGCCATACCCTTTGTTGGTTTTCATCTCCAACCGCCGTACAACGCCCAGCACCACGCCTTTCCCGCCCTCGTCGCGGGGTATACAGGGACTTGTAGTTTTTAGGTCTCCCAGCCTGTGCTTCCTTTTAGAGCCGGACGGAGCAAGCAAGAACTACACATCCCAGTGAGCCGTGAAGGGAAAGCGGGGCTCTGAAAACCGAGCATCCCCGCCCAACTGCCTTTGCTCGCAGATGCCCCTTGGCTATCCCCACCTTAGTGAGGGCTGTGACCCCGCGCAGGCGCCTCGGGTTCGGGAGGGCACCGGGCTGCTTCGCGGGTTCGCTGGGCTGTCAGGAGGACCCGGAGGGAGGCGCGGTCAGAATAGGCAGACGCGCGGTCCTTTTGCTGCCGAGGAGTCCCTTCTGTAGGGAGAAATTAAACGAGCAGAATGTGAGCGCCCATGGGCGAAAGGTGGAGAAAGAAAGGGACCCGGAGGTAGCTACCCAAACAGCCTGGCCGCCAAGAGGCTTTTTGCTCCGGGGAGACCCGGGCCAGAGCCAGAGGGGACCCAGACCACTCCACCCTCTCCTTCCACACTTTCCTCCTTGCTGGGAAACTGGGCCCTAAGCCCTCCCCCCCCGCATCCCAGTCCTGGAAACAGACCTGCCTCGACCCACCCCTTCCTATCCTGTCACCAGATACCCCCACCCCTCCAAGCCCCGCGCATTAGCAGAGTACTGCGGTGACTACCATTCTCCCCGCTAGAGAGGAAGAGGAAGAGCCGGGGGAAAAGCCGGGGACGGTCGCCTCTCCGTGCCGCGTCTCCTCGGGCTCCCGGGAGTCGCCAGAATGGGTTTGCTAGCGAATGAATGTGAATGAATGCGCTTGTCCGGAGAAGGAATGTGTAGTAAGCCGGTGGAGAAGCTGGCAGGTGGAACGAAGCCCGCGAGAGCACACAGCGAAGCGGGAAGGACCCGATCACTCCCAGGGCAATGCCACCTGGAGCCGAGTACCCGCTCCCGCCCGGGGGGAATTGGGGCGGGGACCCGAGGAGTGGGTGTCAAGACTCAGCGGGCTGGGAGGAGGAGCAAGAGGAGGAGGAGCCGGGTTGTCCGGGCGCGGGTGCCACCGCCCACCCGGCTGCGAGGAGGCGGAACCGCTCCGAGCGCCGCGCGCGCCGGGGCTGAGCCCTGCAAACTAGTGTCTGTGGCCGTGTCCCCGCGGCCCTCCGGTGGCTCTCGTCGCGCCGGGACTGGCCCCTTCGGCCAGGAGGAAGGAAGGAGACCCCTGCCGCGTAGCCCGCTGGCCGCTGCCGCCACCCTCGGCCCGGCGTCCCGCGAGGGGGCCGGGGACTCGGTTCGGCTGCGAGGCGCGGCGACGCGGGGGTCGCAGCGCGAGCAGCTGCCGGGCTCTCGCCGAGCCGTTCCTGACAGAAGAACGTGCGTGGCTGTCCCCACCCCTGGGAGGGGTTGCCGGTGCCGCGAGCTGCCGCCCAGTTTGCGGCTCTCTCTCCTGGGAGGATCCGCCGCCAGGAGGAAGGAGGAGAATCAACCTGGCCGACGCGCAGAAGTGGCTGCTGAGGAAGCCGGCGCAGGGGCCGCCGCCTTGTGTCCCCTCGGGGCGCAGCGCTCGAGGATCTGCAGGCCGGAGCGGAGGCGCGGCCGGGGTCTCGGGGGTGGCTGGGCTGGGCGCACGGTCACCCGAGGGTCGGCCGGGCTGTTCCCCGCGCCCCGCGGGGCCCCGGAGCCCCGGGACGCCGTCTGGAAGCGACGGAGGACCGCTGCCGCGGGGTGCGAGCAAGCAACGTCCCTCTCGAAAACGGATTCTGCTATGACAGTTGGGTTCCCCAAGAGATTAACCTGGGTGTCCTCGGGAAAGTTGTTACCGAGCCGAGAGCCCTTGTAGGGGCCGCGGCGCCGCGGCTCGGGGGTCGGTCGTGGCTCGGTGGGGCCCGCGCGGCCGGGGGGCTTCTGGGGGTGTGCGCCCCCAGCCGGCTGCCCTCGTGGATGCCTCCCGGCGGCGGCGGCCCCATGAAAGACTGCGAGTACAGTCAGATCAGCACCCACAGCTCCTCCCCCATGGAGTCGCCCCACAAGAAGAAGAAAATTGCGGCCCGGAGGAAATGGGAGGTGTTCCCGGGAAGAAACAAGTTCTTTTGCAACGGGAGGATCATGATGGCCCGGCAAACGGGCGTCTTCTACCTGACGCTCATCCTCATCCTGGTCACGAGCGGACTCTTCTTTGCCTTCGAGTAAGTGGCGGCGACAGCTCCCCGAAGCTCCCCTAGCTTCCCCTACCCCTCCTCTGGCTACTTTCGTTTTCTCGAAGCCTTATCTGCTGTACATTGTTATATAATGCCAGCCCGCTCTCCCTGTATGATTTTTCGTCCTGAGGTATAACGCGGTGCTGAGACCAGGTTCTGGGAGGAGAGGAGAGAGGAATGGGACATTTGTAAGGTGTGTGTTTGGCCTTTCTGCTGCTGAGCGTTGGGTGGGACCTGGCAGGTGGGGCCGCTGGTGACTTGAGCCCAGGTGCTGTCTCCGTGGAATTTGGGTACCTACACACCGCGCAGCCCTTCTGTGGGAAGGGAAGGTTGCAGCAGGTTTCTTAATGAGGGATAAACAGAATGGAGGGTTTTTTTTTTTTTTTCTTGTTTCCTGATAAGATGTAGGGCATCCTAAGTGCATTTGGCTAAATCTTCTATGTAACTTCTCAGAATAATAAGGAAACTTGGCTATTTTAGATTTTAAAATGTAGGCTACCTAGTGTGTCCTGCTGCGTGGATAATTTAATTTTTCATTCTCCTTACTTCCCTCTTAATGATTTCTTATTTGCCATGAGGTCTCTAAACTCTTCATTGTCATTGAAGTTTTGGTAAAAGAGGTCAAAAATAAACAGTTCTAGAACAGGTGAATGGAGACTCTTCGGCCTAGAAAAGTCTGACAGTATGGGGCAGTTTCTGATTCCAGAAAGAATACTTTGGGACTTTAGAGATTTTATCTAGGAAAAAAAAAAGTACATGTAAGTCTTTTAGAAGGATCAAATTGACTAAAAGCAACTACCTTTCTGCCAGCTAATGAAATGTCTTATTTAGTAGCAGCCATTGGGTAAAGCAGTTTAACCATACTCCAGATCAATTTCAATTGCTCTGATTGAGCCCAACGTTTGGAATGGCTTATTATATAACCCCTCATATCCTGTGCACAAAGAAAGTTGTGGTAGTTTTTTTCTTCCAGACTTAAAAAAAAAAAAAAAAAACAGAGAGAGCTCTTCTTTGAGATTCCTGTATTCTGGTGTTTTAGGGGCATGACACACCTTCAATCTCCACCTGCTTCTGCTTGGTGGGGCTAATTAAAACATTTTATGTTTGTTAATGTTTGTAAATAAACTAATACCTATAAATATTAGTGGGCTCTGATCCTGTGCCTGGCTTATCTTAGGGATGCCATCTCAATTGAAAACGAATGATTTCTTGACAGTGTGATACTTTTCACTCAAACTCCACTGATTATTTTGGGAAAACATGGTGTATCTGAACAGTGCTAGGATGAACACTTTTAACACAACTGAGTTAGAGTAGGGGAGAAAAGAAATCTCAGATGTAAGTTACCTCCCTCCCTCCCTCCCTCCCTCAGGTTTTCTCAAAGCCCTCTTCCCCATTTCTGACTTGTGTGTGGATTTTCCAGATGTCTCCTACGTTAACTTTCATGCACATTTGAGATTAACTGGCAGTCTGTTGGGAGACCTGTGGGCTGGAGTGGAAGGGGGTGAGCAGCCATGCAGAGGGGCAAGGAGGCATGTTCTACATGTGCTGCTGTTGTTTCTGTGGTCCCTGTCCTGAGCTAGCCTTTTGTCCCTACAGACCAGTGGAAATGGGAGGATGAGGCACAGAGGTTCCTGATATTTGTATTTTGCAACAGAATAAACACAGACACTGGACCGATGAGGCCGTGTGTTTAACAGAAGGACTGGCTGTCTAGTAGTAGGTTTAGTTACAGGTGGCTTTCCAATGGACAAGTATTTGCTATGTGCTTAATGTTAGAGAAAAAAGTTTTGAACTGGTTCATATGGGCATTTTTGCTCTTTTTAGCGATTCTGAGTGGAGACAATTGGCTGATTTTGTGATCATGTTGCTCAGCTTCAACCAAAGTGTGTTTCATGGGGCTGGGGATATAGCTCAGTGGAATAAGCGCTTGCCTAGCAAGCGCAGGGTCCTGAGTTCGATCCCCAGTACCACAAAAAAAAAAACAAAGTGTGTTTCATGTGGGGTGATGAACATATCATTTTTTACATGTACAGAAATCCTTACCATGTGGTTAGGGGCACACTCCCCTGTTACTTATTATCTTTTATTTTCTTTGTTCAAACAAAGCTTCTAATCAAACCGTTTTCAATTCTTGATCTCTGTGTGATTTTTCTAAGAGTTCCCCCAAATCCTCACCTGCAGGTGGGTGTAGATCCTCTCTGCATCAGCGCTGTGTTAACTGATGGCTGTAGGAAGAAACGTGCTCACTGGGAGCTTATTAGCTGCTATTTGCATCGTCATTTTTCTAACAGCTCTGTGGGAGACCATGCGTGCATGTGTGTGTTCGCTCTCCACAGGGTTTCTTCAGCCAGGCAATTTGGAGTTTCCAGAAAATGGGGGAGGGGGCCTAGTATGACACTTCAGTTGAGAAAAATCATAGACCTACTCAAACTACAAGATATTATGGTTTGCTAAGACTATTTGTCAGTCCATTTTATTGCTTTGTCACAAATATTGTTACTGTTTTTCAGTTCTTTATTCATTGAGAAGGAAATTAAATAACTTTGGATAAATTAATTTTCTGGAGACTCAAAGAACTAATTAGCCACATGCATAGGAAATGCAACACCAACTGGCTAATTATTAAACAAAAGCCAGAGGAAATTCCTGTATTGTCTACTTCCTGCCTATCTTTCTTCTGGTTTCTGTCTAGTTATTTACTGAGTACATACTATATGGTCCTCTATTTCCATCACTTAATTTCATGTCCTAATAGTTTTTAATGTTAATAAAATTCATCATCAAACATTAGAATCCATGTTTCCTCAGTTATACAAAGATAATTAAAAATATGACAAGCAATTTGATTCCTAATATTAGTTTTCGACTTCCTGTATCTGCACCTCTTCTCTTATCCTGCATTTCATTTCTGACCCTGAAAAAACAGAGGTTTATCCAAGAGAAATGAACTTGTTGGCATTCAACAACAGGTGTTGACACTGTCTCCAACTCCTGGAAAAAGGCAGGGTAGAAATTATTATTTCCACATGAAATACCAAGTGAGAGGCTTGGAGAGGTTCCATGAACACTTAACATCTCACACCACTAGTCATGGGGTGGCTTCTAACTGCGAACTAATGCTTCTGCAGACAAGTGTTCCTGTGGCCCAGTGGTGCTGCTTCTCCCAGTGTAGAGTATGTTAAAAGCAGGACTTTGGGAAGGACAGATCCCAAGACTCTTACCAGCAGTATGACCTTAGGAAAATGATCTGTCCCTTTTAAACCTGACTAGGCTGGGCATGATGGTACATGCCTGTAATCCCAGCACTTGAGAGATTGAGGCAGGAGGATCGTGGCGAGTTCGAGGTCAGCTTGGGCTACAAAGTCAGCTCAAGGCCCACCTGAACTGTATAATGAGGCCCTGTCTCAAAAAGACAAAAAGGAATAACCCTGACTTTTCTAATCTATAAAATGTGATGGATATTTGCTTTTAAATGGTGTAAAGATTATATGGAAAATGTATACGTAGTAAGTGTTCAGTAGAGAGCAAATGTTCGACAAATGACACATGTGATTAGAGTATGTCCAGAGGTAGCCTCCCAAGGACTCTTGTCACCCTTTTTGAGAGCCTTTTAAAGGAAGGGAGCATATGGGTTAATAAGCAAGTGTGACAGTGATCGATAGCTCATAAGGGCTGAAAAATTCAGAACTATGCAATTTCTTGCCAAAATACAGACCTCTGTGTGAGTCCTAGGAGCCTGTGTTTCACAGAGGCCTTAATCTTGTCCCTGCAGAGTAGGAGTCCCACAGGGAGCCTGGGGAGCTGCCCCGATCCAGACCCTGGATCTCATCTCCATTTTTGGATCCACCATGCCAGAACTGGAAAACACTAAAGAAAGCTGCCAGAAGCAACCAGATGTAGCACTCTACTCTTTTTCATGCAGGTCAGGAGTGCTTATCTTTTGGCTGCCTTTGTGGAGCATATGGAGCACTGGTGAAAAGTGACAGCATCTCATAGCTGTGTTTAAGAGGGAGGTGGAGAGCTGATTGCAGACTGTAGAGGCATCTCACTGCTTCTTGTCCTTATTAAGAGTCTCATCAAAGACTACAGTGTTGTCACATCCTCACAATCTGAATCTGAAAAGATCAGGGAACACTATGAGTTTCTGTGTGACGCACGTGCACGCACATACAGCCTACTTTTGCTAATAGCTGCAAATTTGAAAATAAGAAATCTGTGATTCTGAAATATTGAAATTTCGTAGTCTCCTCTTCATAGGGACAGGAGAAAGGACAGGAACTGAGAAGCCAGGTGGGGCTTGTGTTTTCAGGAACTTCCCCTGAGACAAGGCCTGCTTTGGTCTCCCAACTCTTGTCCTGTCACTTCTGACAGTTTGCTGGGTCTCAGATATATGAGAATTTTGCAATATCCTCAAATTTCTTATCACGAAAAGTCCATTGATGATTTTTCTAAAAGAAACTTTGTTTTTTTCTTTTCCTCTTTTCCTTTAGTCTTTGCTTCTCTCCCTCACTTCCTTTCTTCCTTCAATTTGATTAATCCCCTCTGCATGAATGAAGAATACTCAGCAGTAAATGGAACTGAGGTCATGTTTACCTTGAAGATGGAAATGTGGCTATCCCTGGTAAATAAAAGTGCCGTTTCCTATAACAATGTCTCCACCCTAGATAGGATGAATTTTATTATCTGGGAGAAGGTGATGCCCTTGGTGCCCTTGTAACACGGGAGAACCTCATCTGTGTTAGTCAGCTTTCCATTGCCGCAATAAAATACCTGGAATAATTAATTTATAAAGAGAAAAGGCATACTTTGGCTCATGGTTTCAGAGGTTCCAGTCCACGCTCTGGTGGGCTCATTGCCTTCAGGCCTCTGGTAGGGGTGACAAATGGCAGTGGTGGGGAGCACGTGGCAGAGCAAAATTGCTCATCTGATGGCCAGGGGAAAACGAAGAGTAGGGGGCAGGGTTCCACATTCCCCTCTGAGGGCACCCCTAAAGACTTAAGTACTTCTTACAAATCCTCACTTCCTAAAAGTCCCACTACATCCCATTAAAATTATCCCTCACCTATAGGCCTTTGGGCAACACTCAACATCCAAACTGTACCTGTAAATCCTATAAATATAAGTGTCATTTCCAAAAATAACCTCTCCATCATCCCAGGATAAGTTTTATTACCTAAGAGAAATTTCTGCCTTTATTACACTTAAGGATCTCATCTTTTCTTGACCCTCTTGTGCAGAACTTTATTAAGTTCCACATCTATAAAGTGTCCCATCTTCTTTTGGCCAAAGCTGGCCACGCTCCGCAATCTAGAACTCCATGGGCTGATACAGATGTTGGTAGGTTACCCTCAGGGTGTACCATGGAACATTCTTATTTAACACAGGACATGGAATAAAGGACTTTCATAATCTGCTGTGATTCCATAAGAATTGTAGGTAATTTCAAACCTCATGAATGACCTCTGCACACGGACACCCTAGCCCATTCGTCGTACATAATACATAATCGACACGGAATCAACACATAAGTTGCATGAGGGTGGAGTTCCTTTTTTCTTTTGTTTTCTGCCTTATCTCCAGTGCTAAGAACAGTACCTGGTACACAGCGGACTCCCAGTAAATGTTTGTTGGTTATGGAAGTAATTGTGATATTGAAAGACCTCGAAAAATAACTTCCTCCTGCTACAGCTGTTGCATTTTATAAAGTTGTAGACATAAACTTATAATTAATACTGTTTTGTAGAATACTTAATATGATATCTTAAAACTTTATTTTCTATAATTCTGAATTCAGAATCAAGCATTATCCCTTTTTAAATGTGTTAATTGAAACAGAGGAAAAATATTTTCTAAGTTATTTAGGGAACTAGTGACAGTGTTGTGATGTTTCTTGGCTAATTAAGACTTCTTTCTACTATTTATTTTTGACCTAAATGTTTTAGGCAAATAAAGTACTCAGTGATACTCTGGATGTTTTGAACAACACCAGCACCTAGAATCATTTCTCCTTTTATAGGTTCTTGACTTTGGACTCTGAACTTTATCAAATAAAGCTCTCAGGGATACTACTCACTACTCATGATTTATGTGTTCTCTGTAGGCTAGTGAGAAGTAATTTTGTATTACACAAAAGGATGTCTTTAAGCTCCTAAAATAGAGTAGTGATATTTAATTATTTAATGGGCCATATCTACATATCCTGGAATTTTTTTCCTTTGCAGTACAATGTTGCACATAATTTATTCATGACAGAATTATTATGTCTTAGCAAGAGAATTTAAATTAAGGATTTCAAGGAACTGCTTCGTTCTTTTGTAGCTGAGGTTACGAAAACAGAAACAGTGGTGCTCACTAGATGCTTACAATTAGTAACACCGAGGAACTGGGATCTAAAAAAATGTTGGTTCAGGTAAGGTTTGGGGACCATCTTAATGTTTTTGTTTGGTTCTTCTTTATGAAGCTTGGTTTCTGTTCCAACTTTTTTTTATCACTTATAAAAAAGTTATAATGGATAATCTTATAATATTTTAATAGTATTCATGTTTTAAAATATTAATTTATAGAGATCATACAGCAAATGTAAGTTTTAAAATAAAATACTATAAAGAGCACCCATGAAGTCATCACCCAGTCCAGGAACCACATCAATGTCAGTGTTTTTTAAATTTAAAATTTTCTGAGTAGATACATATGAATTATACATATTTATGTGGTACCATATGATGTTTTGATTCATGTATACATTTTAAAATGTTCAAACCAGGGTAAGCATATCAATCTCCACAAACATTTATCATTTCCTTCTGGTGAAAATATTTCAAATCCTTTCTTTTAGCTTCTTTGGAAAATCATTTACTAATGTATTTGAATCTATTCATACCCTGGTTGCTTGAGGCCATTCCCAAATCCCCTCCCTCCCTGAGGCTTTTTTTCTCAAAGGTTTTTTCATGTATACATTCCCAAATAATAGGTTTAGTGTGGTTTATTTTTCTTTATAAATTTAGCATCATGCTGTAATGTAGCCTTTTTTCTTAAATAACATTGATTTAGTATGTATTTAATATAAGATAGCATCACTGTGATACATTTAATTGTGCAGATGGAACCAATTTTTAGATTGAAAAAATTTACATCTTCCAGAAGACTTGCAAGAAAAATTCACTGAACTCTTGCATACTGTTTAGATAGATTCATCACTTGTTGACATATTTCTGTAATTATTACTCTTTCCCTCAGTCTTGCGCCACTCTATTCTTTCTTGATCCACTGACGTGTGAGTCGTAGACATCATGCCCTTTCATGTCCAGCTACTTCAACATGAAACTCTTTACATAAAGGATGTTCCCTCATCTGCACACAGCAATAGTAACAGTTTCAACAAGTGACACCAATATAGTAGTCCATATTCAAAATTTCCCACTTGTCTCAAAATAGTTGGGTTCAACTTCATCATCTTGACATTTAGCTAATTGTTTTTTCCCATTGCTTTCTTTTAGCTGAAGTACATAATTTCAGGATTCTACTTTATCTTTAAATTTTTTTACACTATGTTTCTTTGTGCCTTTTGAGTGGGGTAGTCGCTTAAGAGATCATAATATGTAACTTTAACTTATTACATCTACCTCCAGAAAACAGCTTTGAACTTCAAAAATAATGAAGGAAACTGAGACATTACAGTTCTCTTTCTCTTCCCACCCTTTGAACTCTTATTATTCCATGCATTATATCTGCCCATGCTCTAAACCAGGAATATTATCTGTAGACAGTCAACAGTATCTAAAAGAAATATAAAAATATGTAAAAATACATAAAATAAAAATACTTTCAAACAAAATGTACAATAGAAAATATAAAACACATATACACATCTAAAATATACAGAACTTTAAATGGACTTCATATTTCTCACACACTTAAAATTTTATTTTATGTATTTATTATTAAGTTTTTCATTGTCTCATCTGTATAATTTCCCTTGGGCTTAAAGTACTTTTTCATGTTTGTTATAATATAGGGTCTGCTGGTAATGAATTCTGTTTTTTTAAAATTTTTCTAAGAATGTTAATTTAGCCTTAATCTTAAAGGATATTTTCCTTGGAATATAGTCTTCTATGCTGCCAGTTTTTAAAAAATTATCAGGCTTTTGATGATGTTAGCTGACTGTCTTCTGGCCTCTTTTACTTACTTATTCTTTGATGCGAAATTGGCTGTATGTATTTTTTTTAGCGTTTATGCCCTCTACATACAATGTGTAATATTTCTGCAGCTGATTTTCAGCAATTGAAGTCTGGCAAGTCTATGTATAGCTTTCTTTATATATTTATCCTGCTTGGTGTTTGCTGAGAGTCTTATATCTGTGGGTTGATATTGTTCATGAGCTTTGGAAATTTTTCATCCATTATTTCTTCAAATATTTCTTTTTTCCCTTCTGTTTCCTTTCTTAGAACTCTAATTACTTACACATGATATCACTATATACTCCTGTGTATCTTAGACACTTTTTTCTACTTTTGTTTTTCCTTTGTGTTTTATCTTTGGTAGTTCCTATCAGTCTGTATTTAGGTTTATAGATCCAATAATCTTTGATATTTTAATTTTTTTACTTTGAGGATTTCTACATTTCAAATATTTAAACTTTTAATAGTTTTCAGTCTTTTGCTGAAACTCTTCATTTGTTCATGTCCATATTTTTCAATAGAATCTTTAAAAATTTTTTTGTGGTTAAAGTTCCTGCCTAGTCATTCTAATATCTGTGTCATTTCTGGGTCCACTTCTTTGGATTATTTATTCCTTTGACTAAAGGCTATATTATCTATCCTCTTTGCATATCTTATAATGTTTGATTGCATGTCAAACATCTTGTGTAAAAGAATTATAGAAATTACAGTAACAACCCAGGTTTGGTCATATCAACCTGTAATAATAGTCAGGAAGGCTGAGGCATAAAGGTTATGAGTTCAAGTTCTCGCTGGATAACATGGCAATTTAGAGAAGCCTTGTCTCAAAATCATTTTTTTTAAATGGCTAAGGACATAATTTATAGTGAAGACCCTGGTTCAATCCCCAGCAGTACCTCCCCCAACTTCAGTAATGTAAATTTTTTTCAGGTCATTAATGTGTGGGCTAAGTCAATCAAATTTGTATCAGTTGAATATTTCTTAGCTAATATACTTGGGACCAGAAGTGTTTTGGATTTCTTATTTTCAAATTTTGGAATTTTTACACAGTACTGTACATAATGCGATGTTTTGGAGATAAATTTAAACACAAAATTTCTTTATGTTTATGTATGCTGTGTTAGTCAACTTTGTAGAAGGACATGGTGAAAGAAAGGTGCTCATGTCAGAGCATATGGGAAGCAGAGTGCAAGGGAGGAGCCAGAGGAGAAGGGGGAAGAGACCAGATACACGCCTTAACATCACGTCCCATGATCCACTTCCTCCAGCCAGATACCACCTTCTAATCGCCCACTGAGCTGTAAACTCATCCACGGGTTAACTCATCGATGAGGTTAGTGTTCTCACAATTCATTCACTTCCCCTGAAGGGTCTTAATCTAATCAGGTTGACAATCAAGATTAACTGGCATGTATACCTTAGTCTCATAGCCTGAAGATAATTTTGTACAATAATTTTGTACTGTATTTGACTGTAACCCATCTCTGTGGCTAAGTGTGTGTCATAACATGCAAAAAGCTTTGGATTTTGGAACCTTTTGAATATTGGATTAGGGCTACTCAACCTATGATTGGAGTGGGTGTGTGCTTTGGGGAGCTTTGGTTAGATTTATTTTATCACTAACTTTCAATATTTTGAGGGAAGAATCAGGAGTTTCCCTATAGCAGGGGTTGGGATTTGAGCCCTGGCTAAACTGAAGATTTCTTTGTGCTTTCTCACTCAGCACTGGTTTTCTGAACTGTGGAAAATACTTTTCACCCTGACTGATAGCATTTTAGCTCCAGTTTTCTAAACCTTAGCACATCTCTGCTCTCCGCTATACCTCAGCTTTTTTGGGGGGCGGGGGGTGGCTATTGCAGTGGCTAGGGGCAGGTGAAGGTCTGGATCACCTGAAAGTGACATTCTCTGTTTAAATCCTCTGACCCAGGGCCAGGAATCTAGCTCAGGGACACAGTGCTTGTCTGGCAAGTGTGAGGTCATGATTTCAATTCCTGGTACCAAAAAAAAAATAAAGTCTTAGGCTTAGTCTTCTGACCCTTTCATGCCTTAGCCTCGGGTAGGTACACAGGCCTGGGAGAAGTTGTCTCCCTACTCTCCTGTTCGCCCCCAGCCTTTGGTGTTACTCCTCCTGTGTGTATGGTGAAGATCAGTGGGAAGGAGCTGGCTGGTGATACAGACTCCGTTTGTGGCCAAGTCTCCCTGGAGTTCTAATCCATATGGAAGTCCACATGTAGCCATTGATGTTGAATATAAATTTAGCTGGTTTCCCTTCATTCTTGTTTGTGGTAAATTTCTGTTCTTCCTGCAGCTTTGCTAGGGACAGAAGCAGCTGTTAGCCTTTTTTTTCTCTTGGGGAGGGCCTGCCACATTTAGGCCTTTTTGTGTTCTCAGCTCCCTGATAAAGTTTAAAAACTATGCTTTTGTAGCTAATCTGGCTTGTTCTCGTTGTTAGTTTGGGAGTGATTGCTCTTTCTTGTGATTTTTAAAAACTTAATATTTCTCAGATTCATTTATATCTTGTTGCACATATATAATTCATTTTAACTGCAATGAATTATGCTCCAAAAATATAGTGAACATTCAAATTAAAATTTTACTGCAGTAAAAAACACATTACCATGAATCCCCCTTAATTGGACACACTTACTCCACTGCTTTTGCCACTTTCTGAACCAGTTCTGGAAGTCTTTTTTCATGAGTGTCTGCAGTTGCACTGTTGTGGCAATTTTGATGTCCTGAACCAGTTCAAAACATTTACCTTTCAAGGTCATTTTGACTTTGGGGGAGGGCTAGAAGTCACACAGTGCCAGATCTAGTGAGTACGGTGAATGAAAACACCCATCATGTTTTTACTACATTGTCCTTTCATTGGATGGCAGCTGAGAGCACCATTTACTGTATTTCTGATCATATGTCATAAAGACACTCACTTAAAAGGACCTCCAGAACTGCTTCAGAAAATGACAGGAAGGATGGAATAGGTGTGTTTGAAATGAGGGGAAGAGTTTTGAGAGGCCTTAACAGCAATGTGTCTTCTACTGTAGGAATATTTTACTTAAACACATATTATGTTTATGATCACCCCTTGTATGTGATTTGTGTAAATGTACCAAGTTCACCCTCTATATTTCTTTAATCTTTCTTTCTTTGACTCCTTACTGACTTTTGGCATTTGCTGATATTTTGTAGGGTAGGATATACAAGACAGTCACTTCATAGATTTTGAACTTCTTAAATGTGCCCTATTAATGACTGTGACATCCAGACCCAAATACTTAGCTCCAGGTCTTTGGGAGAGAATTTAATATGCAATTCAGTGGCTTTTATGTGATGAGAAAATAGGTTTCAAGTTGCTTAATCCCAGCAATCAACTGATTGTTGATTGAAGCTATGTATACTTGAGTGAGGTTTACAGAAATATATATCCTTATGTTGAACAAGATACTTTATCATAACTCCCCATCTTCTACAGTAATGTTAGTTTTTCTTTGGTTTTAAAAAGGGCTTTAAAGCTTTCCCCTCACTTGTGATACTTTGTGTTTTGTGGTCTTCTCTAAACTTGTGCCTTACTTGTATACAGCCCCTTACATAGTGAGTCTTCCTGTGTTGCTGGCTGTAGTTTGAGCCTGATAGAAGAGGTTTCTGATTGAACTCTTGAGTTCTTGTGAATCCCCAGTCCTGCCTGCCTCCACGAGAGAGAAAAATCACTTCCTCTCTCCTGGTGGGACCCAGCACAGAGAGCACGACAGTCCTGCCTGCAGGTGTGTTTGTTCCCTTTTCCCATCTCTGTTCCTTCAGTCTGGAGAAACTCTTTATTATCTTTAACTTACACCTATCTTTAACTTACACCTGTATTATTTTTAACTTACTTTTTTGCCCCATCTCTTGGGTCCTTCATACCATTAAAATAGACTTTCCTGTCTCTCTCTAGAGATTTATGGGGTACGTTTGCTTTTGACTGTAAGAGGCCCTTTAAATTTTAGAACAATTTAAGCATGGCTTAACACTCTGATTCAAAACAGGAATAAGGCCATTTCCATACATTTTCACAGATTTTAGAAACTGTTGACTTCAAAGTCCATGGGAACTGGTGTCGCTGTTGACAACCAGTATGTTACAAGGCCAGCAGGCAGGGCAGCTGATTGAGGAGGGTGTAGCCAAGGGCTCTCTGGCTTGATGCCATCTGCCTTGAGATAGCCTTATCAGCAGGGGAACTGTGGTCTGACTCCTTGGGGGAAGAAGTTAAGCTCCCTAAGCCTGTTATCTTTTGGTGGTTTCCAGCTGCTTCTCATGAATTCAGGACAGTGGCCTCTTGTAACAGCAAATACTGGGGTCTATTTGAAACAGTAGTTCTACTTTCTGAGAAATGATTGCCTCTACTTGTACCGATTATAGAAATAGAAGAGTTCCCCAAAAGCTGTTTCTGACTGCTTCCTTGGCAAAATCCAGGTTCCTTTTCTCAGGTTTCATTTTTCCCTTTCTCTCAGAAGACATTGTGACTGTTTTCTCTTTTTTTTGGAAACTTTTTCTTCTTTTAGCTTCTAGGATGTTCAGTTACTTCTTTTTCTCCTGTGTTATATCTGCTCTCT
>PVLD010025682.1:0-23340 GCA_004027595.1 Dinomys branickii
ACATGATTAAATATTTATTGAGTATATGAATGTATGAATGAATGATACAACTTATAAGGGAATATATGAAGCAGAACATGTGCTTATTAAATGAAAGAAATATTTAGGGAGGCCTTCATGGGCTAGCACATTGCTAGCATCTGAACAAAGGGGAATAGCAGAATATTCTGGAAGGTGATTCTCTCAGCCTGTCTTCACTTTAGGAATACGTCTTCCAATTAGACAATGATATCATTAACACCACTCAGGGATCACCACTGCACAGGGCTCTTTCGCTTTCTTTTATCTAGTTTCCATGTAGAGAAAATAAAAATAACTTCTAAGTTTTGGACTTGAACAAATGGGTGGATGATGATGTAATGAACTGAGACGGGAAGGGTTTTAAACTTAAGGATGACTTTTTGAGTATAACTTAGACTGACAGTGAAGTATCAGGACATAGTAGGAAGGGTGGTAGAGCTACAGAAAATCCAATTTGAGGGCTTCTTTCATGTATTTAAGCTGTTATGACAAAAGAAAAGTCTATTATGGCCGAGACTGCAGATCAAGATCCACATACTCTCCTACATTTCCCAGCTTTCCTTTTAGTTGCAGAGGGTCCTCTGGTTTGGTTCTGGCAGTGGAACCTGTGTGGGACTGATGACTGCCACTTCTGGCCTGACCCATATAATAACCCTCCTGGTCTGTCATATTTAATCTCTGTGCTGATGCTGCAGCTGAAGGCAGAGGACTCGCAAATGGTAGTGCATGAGGCAAGTTCCCTGCATCCCCGAGTTCACTGTGCAGAAGAAAACTATCCTGGAAAGTTGCTAGGAAAGGACCTATCTCAGGGGACTTTGTGTGAGTGAGAAATAAACCTGTGGTTAAGCCACTGAAATTTCAAAGTTTCTTTGCTACTGCAACAGAATCCAGTCCATGCTGTCTAACATGTTTATATGCTATTGTCCATAAGAAGCCCTCTGTACCTGACATACACGTGAATATTATGAGAAGCACTTAAAGCTTATCAACTATGTTGTTTTCTTTTTCACCTTCATGACAAGATGGGAGATGACCATAAATACCTACTTTTGCTCAAGGTAATCACTGAATTCTATAAGGAAAAGTCATCCCTCAGTTATTGGAATTTCAGGAAGAACCTTGTGTCTTTTTGGAGTAAGAATCTTCAGTGAATATCATAATCATAATTAGGATGGATTCTGAGCAGTACACTTGGGTGATAAACTTCACTGGTGTTCTAACGTGCAAGACAAACTTGCTGCAGTGTTTACTGAAACAGTACCTGTACCGCATGTGCCTTGATGGAGACTGTGAGACTAGCATATTAAATGCTTTTTATTATGCTATTGGGAGTGGAACCTAGGGCCTTCTTACTGAGCTCCATCTTTATCTCTTTTTATTATATTATATTATTTTGAAACAGTGTTACTAAGTTACCCAGGAAGGACTTGGATTTGCAATCCTCCTCCCTCATACTCCTGGAGTACTGGGATTACAGGCATGCACCACCATGCCTGGCTTTAAATGCTTTTTATTGCCTGAATTATCTATGCTTGTAACTGGGTAATTGACTACGTTGTGAATTCAGCCAAAGAACTTGCTGAAAACATTTTTGATCATAATGAAGAGACTCTTGAAATGCTTAAGTGTCTTCTGAAGGATTCCCCCAAAGTGGATGGCAGTGTAAGTGGCTAATTGTGTCAGTTTGGGTCCTCAAGGAAGCAGATGCTAACATGGAGTTAGCAATATGCTGATTTATTTATTTATTGCTACATATTTGTAGTATATAATGATTACATTCATTGTGGGGAGTTGGTCCATGTACATGACATTTCTTAATTCTTTCTTATCCTTTTCCTCTCCCCTATCTTCCCTCCCTGGCAAGATGTTGATTAGGAATAATGTCCATGAAATAGGAAAGGGCACGGAGCAAAACTGGGCAGGGGCAGCCTTCAGACCATTTGCAGATCTGACACCTGTAAAAGGACGAAATAAAGTAGAACTGTGCAGAATTGCGTTAGACTGCAAGGCATGTGTGACAACACAGTGAGGAGTTCTGGAGGAAAGACTGCCTGCTACAACAGTCACATACTAGGCAGAGATTGTCAGGCCCAAGTGCTGCAACCGTGCTGTTATTAACTGGGGCCTGCTCAGAGAAAACATGGCCTTGTTAAGAATGCTTTAGCTATTGGAGTGTGATTGCACACACCCATAATCCCAGCACTTGGGAGGCTGAGGCAGGTGGGTTGCTGTGAGTTTGAGGCCATCCTGTGAATTTGAGTCCATCCTAAATGACACAATGAGACCCTGTCTGGAAAAACAAACCAACTCACAAATCAACCAACCAACCAACCCCCAAAACTCAGAAACCCCCAAACAAGCAAAAAGAATGCTGTGGCTGAGCTTTTGTGTGTGTGTGTGTGTGTGTGTGTGTGTGTGTGTGTGTGTGTTTGAGACAGGGTCTCACTATGCAGTTCAGGTTGGACTTGAGCTCACTTTGTAGCCCAGACTGGTCTCGAACTTGCAACAATCCTCCTGCCTCATCCTCCTGAGTGCTGGGATTACAGGTGTGAGCCACCATGCCTGGCTGTGGCTGAGTTTGGAAGGTGCTATAGCTTGGGGCTGTCAGCTAACTGCACTCTTCTTGGATGCTTGGCGGATTGTATTTTGAAAAAAACTGAGCTATGCACCTCCATGCTTGCCACAATCCACCCCTGGTGCTGTATAGATTAATTTCTCTTTCTGTGAAGAGGTAAGTGGCAAGAAATCCAACCTACCTTGCTGCAGTGGGTCTCGGGGATTTCACTGGTTCTCTTTTCTCCCTTTTTTGTTAGCCCTTCCCTCTTCATACTGATTTCTTGTCTGTCTGATCTATCAATTACGGTATTGACAGGGACATAGAAGTCTCTAATGGTAACAGTGGACATATCCATTTTTTCCTTTCAGTTCTATCAGCTTTGCTTCATTTATTTTGATGCTCTGTTGTTAGGTGCACACACTTTAAGATAGTACTGTTGTTATGGTTTGTATGTAGATGTAACCCAAGAGCCTTGTGCTCTGGTAGGCAAGGCTTTTGGAAGGTGATTGGATTATGAGGATTTATAGCTGACTTGCTATTTGGAGGCGAGGTCTTGTTGGAAGGGGTGGATCACTGGAAGTATGGCCTGGAAGGGTTATCTCCTTCAAGAGTTCCTCCCTTGATCTCTCTACTTCCTATCTGTCATACTATTAGTAGTTCTCCTATGGCATGCACCCCTTCCATGCTGTCCTGCCTTGGAGCCAGCCAACCATGTAAAGACTGAGACTACTGAAATGTGAACCAAAATAAACCTTTCCTCCATTCAATTGTGGGTATTAGGTATTGTGTTCCAGTGATGAAGACAATGACTAAAACAAACAACTATCTTCTTGAGAACTGACTGCTTAATCATTATGTGATGCTCCTCTTTATTTTTGATAGTATTCCTTGTTCTGGAGCCTACTTTGTCTGACAGAAATACAAATATTCCGGCATTGTTCTTGTTAGTGTTTTCATGGTATATTTATGGCTATGCTTTTCATCCACCTATGTCTTTGTATTGAAACTAGGTTTCTTATAGACAATATATAGGTGGGTTGTAAGTTTTTAAATCTACTCTGACAATCCCTGTATTTTATTTGGCGAACTTAGTCCAGTCTTATTTTAAATGATTGATATAGTTAAGTTAGTATTTAAAATCTTTGTAGCTGTTTTCTATTTGCTACTGTTTTAGTCTGTTTTGTGTTGCTGTAACAAAATGCCTGAGACTGGGTGATTTCTAAGGAAAAGACATTTATTTTTAATTTTGGCTACTACATGCTTCCAGCACATAATGATTCCATTCATTTTGGGGAATTGCAACATGTAGATAACATATCTCAATTCTTTTTGTTTACCTTCCCCTGCTTCCCCCTTTTTAATTTTTTGCCAGCATGAGATTTATTTATTTTATAAGTCCTTTTAGGGTTAATTATCATCCATAAAGATTTTTTAAAACTTTTTTTAATTAAATAATTTTATAGGTAAATTTTAGATATACACAACAATAACATTCACTGTATGGAATTTGTACCTCTACATGATATATCTTGAGTCTTCTTTTTCCCCTCTTTCTCTGTCCTTCAACTCCTCTTCCTCTCTTTATTTACAAAAGCTTTGTTTCCATCCTTTCCTTCCAGTCTCTCTTTCATTTTTCCCTTTCTTTCTTCCCCCCTGCCCCCTCCCTAGTTCCTCTTCCCATTTGAACATTTTCTTCCTATTTCACAATATCTATTATACGTTTTAGTCCTTATTTTCACATTTGGTTTCTCACATGAGAGAAACAATGCAGTATTTGAACATGACTGTATTATTTAATTAAGAGTAAGGTCTCAAGCTGCATCAATTAGCTAGAAATGTCTCGTTTATCCTTTTTTATGGCAAAGTAGTAATCATTGTAAAACCACATCTTCTTCATCCATTCATTGATTGATGAGTATTTGGGCCATTTCCAAGATTTAGCTATTATAAATGAAGCTGCTATAAGCATGGGAGTGCATATATTGCTGTGGTATGATGCTTTTCATTCTTTCAGGAAGATACCAAGAAGGGGAATAGCTAGGTCAAATGGGACCTCTAGTTTTAGTTTTTTGAGGAATCTTCACACTGATTTCAACAGTGGTTGCACCAGTCTACATTCCTGCCCACAGTGGAAAAGGGTTCATTTCCCCCACAGCGCCACCAACATTTGTTATTGGTTGATTTCTTGTTAATAGCCATTCTTTCTGGAATGAGATGGGATCTCAGTGTTGTTTTAATTTGTATCTCTTGAATGATCAGTGATGTTGAGCATGTTTTCATATACTTATTTGCTGTTTCTACTTCTGCATCTTAGAAGTGTCTATTCATTTCAGATGCCCATTTTTGGATTGGATCTTTAAATTTGGGAGGGTCTGATTTTATTTTTATTTTTTATATATTCTGTATATTAGTTCTTTGTTTGAGGAACAGCTATCAAATTGTTTCTCCACACTGTGGGTTGTCCCTTCACTCTGTTGGTGGTTTCTTTTGCTGTAGGAAAGCTTTATAATAAGATGAGATCCTTGCTATTCATTCTTTGTGATGTTTCCTGTGCAATTGGAGTTTTGTTCATAAACTCTTTGCCCACTCCTATGTCTTCAATAGTTCTACCTATTCTACCTTCCAGCAGGGTTAGTGTTTCTGTTTTACTATTTATATCTTTGATCAATATTGATTTTAGTTTAGTACATGGTGAGAGATATGGATGTAGTTTTAGTCTTTGGCATGTGGAAAGCCAGTTTTCCCAGCACCATTTATTGAAGAGGCTATCTTTCTTCCAGTACAGATGTTGGCCCCTTTGTCAAAGATAAGGTGCTGAGTGTGCTTGGAGTTTTTTCTGCATCTTTTAATTGTTACATTGATATTTCAGTCTGTTTTTTGGTAGTACTGTACTATCAATGCCATAGGTGGGGCAAATTTGCAGGTTTGTCAATACTTTTAACACTTCTGCATTGTAACCATATAAATCCTAGTGTGCATCTTCCTATCTATCCAGGGGGAAGCCAAGGCCACAAATTGGTTCCACAGGACCAATGAGTGCCACTGGGGGCTTCCCGTCCAATTACAGGATGACTAAACCAGTTTGTTGCAAACTAACTTTCAGCCTATAAAGTTATTGTGTGTATACATTGTTCAGGGAGTGTCTATCCCAAGTGTTCAGCAGAGTTAGGCCAATAAGAATAGGAGTGATTTTTCTGTTCCCAACATAAGGGGGCCTTTCTACTAAGATGTCTTATAGTAAGAGGTAACCATAGATAATCATCCCATATCTGAAAATGGCCATCTTGATATCTATGGTGGTTGGCCCTCAGGATAGGACCCTTACTTTTATTTAATAGAGGTACTCCTAGAGCCTTTAAAGAGGCTTGAGTGGCATTGTTAGAAAAAATTCTACTATGCCCAGGATCATTAAGAGTATAACTTATAAACAACTCAACTACCTTGTAATGATGAATGTAGTATAATTTCAAGTCAGGAATTGTGATGCTCTCTGCCTTACCTTTGTTGCCCATGATTGCTTTGCTTATTCTAGGTCTATTCTTGTTGTAAATAAATTTTTAGGTTTGCTTTCTCTAATTTTGTGAGATATGCTATTGGTATTTCGATTGGGATTGCATTAAACCTGTATAACAATTTTGGGAGTATGGTCATTTTCACTATATTGATTCTTCCTCCCCAAGAAGAAGGCATATCTTCCATAATCTGCTATCTCCTTAAATCTCCTTTTTCAGAGAACTGTAATTTTCATTGTAAAGGTCTTTTACTTCCTTTGTTAGATTAATTCCTAAATGTTTCATTTTTTGGAAGCTATTGTGAAAGGTGTTATTTCCCTAATTTCTTTCTCAGTGAGTTTATTTGTGTACAGGAATGTTATTGATTTTTGAGTGTTGAGTTTGTATCCAGCTACACTACTCGATTTGGTTATGAGGTCTAGGAGTTTTTTGGTGGAACTTTTGGGGTCTTTTATGTAGAGTATCATGTCATTCACAATAATGATAATTTAAATTATTTCTTTCTTTATTCTTTTATTCCTTTTATTTATTTCTCTTGTATAAATTGTGCTGGCTAATATTTCCAGATCTATATTGAATAAGAATGGTGATAGTTGACACGTTGTCTAGTTCCTGAGTTTTAGAGGGAAAGCTTTCAGTTTTTATCATTTAGTATGATGTTGGAAATTGGTTTGTCATAGATGGCTTTTTATCAAATTGAGGTAAAGACCATGTATTCTCATTTTCTGTAGGGTTTTGGTCATGAATGGGTGTTGGACTTTGTCAAATGCCTTTTCTACACTTATTGAGATGATCATATGGTTTTTGTCCTTGGCCCTGTTAATATAGTGTATTACATTTACTGATTTGTATATGTTGCACCATCTCTGAATCCCTGAATTGAATCTTACTCGGTCATGGTGTATAATGCTCTTGATGATTTGTTGCTATCTTCGTATTTGTTACTCAGTTATACAGATGATGGCTCGTTCGATTAGTCAATTTTCTCCACCCTCATCTCCATTGTTCTTCCACCCAATCAGTCATCTTTCCTCTGATAATAACTGTACTTTTTGGTTTGTTTACTCCCTCAGGCTCTCACACTGGGAAGGGACATGGCTGCTTCAAATTATGCTGTAACAAACATGTGCACACAAATTGCTATGTCAGGACATGGAAAAGCACCCATCCTCAAAGATGGTAGATAGGCAGGGAACCAGGTTCACTATGGTCAAGCCCCCATTGACAAGCCCTCAAGACCACTGGGGGTCCAGCTGAGTCAGCGGGGTTACCCTATGAACCGTCAGATTCCGCCTCCATGCGGAGTGCCCAGAGGCCTGGTCAAGACCTCGGGGTCGCCCCCATGGACCACTGGGCTCTGCCCCATTGAGGCCCTCCTGGGAGCCCAGTGGAGTCCACAGGGCCTCCCTCGTGGACTCTGCTGGGCTCCACCCCATTGAGGCACTCCTAGGGGCCCAGTTGAGTCCTCGGGGTCACCCCTGCAGACCCCTGGGCTCTCCCCAATCGCCTTGCTCCCCGGGGCCTGGTCCAGGACCTCAGGGTTTTCATGTAGCCTAGAGGGAATCCCCTGCCCCCTCAGGCTGCTGAGCTCCCTACCAAGGCCCCCAGGATGCCCTCATAGGCCACTAGTGTCTCCCTGCAGGCCTCCTGTGACTCTTTGGAGGCTATCCCCACCCAGCTAGAGTACTGGGTCTGCACCCTAGTTCCAGGTTTTTGCCTCCTTTCACCTCTTGATCTCCAGTGCTGCCACTCCCCGCCCCTTACAGCTGGGCGTTGGGTGCACTTATGATGCTGGGCACAAGTGGCATGAGATCTCCCCCACCTGTATTCACTGAGGTAGTCCAGGTTGTGTGCTAAGTTTAGTTATTAGTTCTAGGAGAGAATTGGAGAATTTTCTCGGGTCTTCTGTGTAGAGTCTGTTGTTGTCTCTTGGACTCCAGAACTGCTGCTTTTTGTGTAATTTGTCACTATGGGTTCATACAAGGTTCATATATGCAAGCAGTATGAAGTCCTTCTTAGTGCTCATATTAGTGGTTTAGGATGAGTCCTGAAGCCTGTGAACTCATCCCGTTGCTGTCAGGAACACGTGTTGAGTGCCTGGGGCACCAAGACTCAAGGGCGTTCAGACTAGCACAACCTTGATGGCAAACCAAGTGAAAAAGGAAAATAACAGGTGATGTACATGCAAGTATACAAAATAGAATACTAGGAATCAGAATGAATAATGTATTAAAATACACATGACATTAAAATATGTCACATCAAAGATAGTTTTGTCTCAGTAATGAAAGTGGTTTGATATTAGTAAACACTATTAATTTAATTTATTACCACAACAACATAAAGAAATAGGGCTAGTAATTCTTTTCAACTTTGTACTATGTATCCTATTTAGTGTAGCAAGAGAAGAAAATAAATAAACAGGATGAAAAGGAGAAACAAACAGATGACATGATTGTATACATAGAAAATAAATGAGAATATACAAATTAGTGAAACAAGAAAGAATAGTTAGCAAGGTTTGAGGGCATAAGCACAATATAAAATATCAATAATGTGACAACTAGGGCTTACAATAAAAACAAAAACTAAAGGATATCCAGGAATAAATCCTAAAATGATGTGCAAAACCTATGTGGAAAAAACACTATAAATCTTCACTGAATGACATTAAAGAAAGCCTGAGTTTATTGAAGGATAAAATATGTTCACATAGGGAAGATAACTTAATTCAATGATGTCTAATTTCCCTAAATTCATTTAGAGAATTAATATAATTCCAATTAAGACCAAGAATAGGCAAGGCAATATTAAATAATATGGTATACCCTACTAGATGAAAACACTTTGTATAAGCTCTAATAATTAAGAAAGATAGTGTGGAAAAAATAGACCAGTGAAATAGAATATAGAGAGCCCAGGAATAGACACATACATTAAATGGAAACCGGATGCATGAGCACTATGCAAATGCATTATTTAATAAATGTTAGAATCATTGATTATCCTCATAGAACAATTAAAATTATATCTCAGCCTCACATCATATACAAAAATGATTTTATGACCTCAATTTGAAAAATTTTTGAAAATAACATAAGCAAATATCTTTATGACCTTGTAATAAGAAATTCATGAACAAAGTATAAATTGATAAATCATGAATAAAACCTTGATTAATTTTACATTAAAATTTAAAACTTGAGTATATGAAAATAAATCATAAACAAAGTGAAACACAAACCATGTGGTAGCAAAAGTTATTTGCAACATGCTTCCTCCTGCCTCAGACCCTTTATACTTAATCTTCCTGTGCTTAGAACAATCTACATCCAAATATACATTTATCTGTCTCCTTCAGTTCATCTAATGTCTCTGTCCAAATGTCCCCTTCTCAGAGAGGCTTTTCTTGACCAGTGCATTGAAAATAGCATCACTTCAGCTTTTTACACTGTACCCTACCTAAATTTCTTTCTTTCTCTCTCTCTCTCTCTCTTTCTTCCTTTTTTTTCGTCTTTTTGAGACAGGGTCTTGCTATGCAGTTCAGGCTGACCTTTAGCTCACTTTGTAGCCCAGGCTGGCCTCGAACTTGCAGAGATCCTCCTGCTTCAGCCTCCTGAGTGCTGGGATTGCAAGGGTGCGCCACCACATCTGACTTGTGTTATTTTTGTCTTGTTTCTTCTATTTGCTCTCTTATTTATTGTCTGTGTCCCCACTATAATTCATGCTCACTTTGTTTTGCTGGTTATATTCTTTGGTCCTCAGTGTCTGACACATAGCATATGCTAAAGAAATACTTGTTGAATGAATGAATAAATATACACAGTAAAGGATTAGTATTTACAACATGTAAAGACATTTAGAACAATTAAAAACCAACAAATGGCCCAAAAAGAAAATTGTCAAGGACTATTAAAAGGTTTTTCACAGAAGAGGAAACCTGAAGGGACAATAAAAATATGGGAAAATATTTAATATTTCTCATCAGAAAACACTAAATTAAGCAATAATGTAACCACCCTTCATATCCAAGTGATTGGCAAAAATTAAAAGCCTGCTACTTATTGGTAAGGGGTTGGGGAAAATGGATCTGTTCACTGTTAGTTGGAGTACAAATTGGCACAACCATTTTGGGGAAAAGTTTGGTATCTTCTAATAAAGATACACATACTTTGAAACCCAGAATTCTACTTCTAGGCAAATATACTAGAGATACAGTTTTCATATTTAAGTCAAGAGACTATACATGAATGTTCCCAACAACTTTGTTCATAATAGCAAATGACTGGATATATCCCAAGAGTACATCACCAGTAGAACAGAAAAATAAACCATGGTATATTCATAAAATGGGATACTATACAGCAGTAAAAGTGAACAAATTGTAACTATACACATTGATGGGGAAGGATTTTATAAACACACTGAGTAAAAGAAACAAATTGCAGGATACATGTCGTATATTTCTATTTCTGTTAAGTTTCAGAACCTGGAAAAGATCCATACGTTGTTGATGGATGGGTGAGTATGTGGTAATATGGTTGTGGTTACTATGGAGTGCAAGGGAGTGGCATAGGATTAACGTACTTCAGTTGTATATTCATTATTACTTCAAAAAGAAGCAAATATGTTAGAATTTGATAATGATGGGTAGTTGTAACATCATGACATGACATATTTTATTATTCACTTAGCATGTAATTGGAGTGATTTATATTTTGAAGAATATCACTTGTTCAGTATCACCTATTTGTGCATGTGCATTTGCATGTGTGTGTGTGTGTGTGTGTGTGTGTGTACACGCATGCACATGTGTGTTCTTACCCTTATAGCCTCCTTCCCAGGAGGCTGTTTTGGCTGTTTCGGGTGTTTTGCTGAACAGGAATCACACATTATTGAATTTGAAATTAAGCTCAATTTGGGACAGGAGTCAGAAAGGGTTTTTTGTAAAGGGCTGGATAGCAAGTATTTTCAGCATTGTGGTCACATGGATATTTTTTTTTGGGTGGTGGTGGTGGTACTCGGGATTGAACCCAGGGCCTTCACACTGGAACACACCTTCAGTACCTTTTATTCTTTGTCTTGAGGCAAGATCTTGCTACATTGTAAAGTTGCCCTGACTGGGCTTGAATTTGCAATCCTCCTGCCTCAGCCCCCTGAGTGCTAGGATTATAGGCTTGTGTCCACCATGCCCAGCTTGTTTCTGTTGCAAGTACTCAAGCCTTCCATTGTAGAGCAAAAGCAGTGCGGTATACATTCTGGCCCAAGATTCTTGGCCCCTGAAGTAGAATATTTTATCTCAGCTATTCAAACACTGATTCAGGTGCTGCTGTGAGGGGATTTTGGAGATGTAATTAGGTCCTAACTCAGTGGACCTTAATATATAAAGATAATCCTTGGTAGGTTTCACTTAATCAAGTGAGCCTTTCAAAAGAATGAGGCTTTTCCCAGTCAGAGAGATTCAAAGTGTTAAGAAGTGTAATGTTGCTGACGTTAATGATAAAAGAGCCATGTGCCACTGAATGTAGGCAGTCTCTAGTATCTGACCACGGGCCTGGGATCATGGACAGTAGGAGGGTTAGAACCTTAGTCCTGTCACCGCAAGGACCTGAATTTCTGGCAACAACCATATGAGTTTGAAAGAAGACTTTGATTCTCAGATAGGATCGCTGCCTCAGCCAAGCCTTTGATTTTGACCTGCTAAGACCAAAAACTGAGAGCATGGGTAAATCCTGCCCAGACTTCTGACCTACAGAAACTGGGAGATGAAACATTTGTGTTGTATTAAGCCTGTAAAGTTGTGATAATTTGTTACACAACAATGGAAAAATGATATAAACATCCATGGACACAAGTGAATGAGTGAGGAAGGCTGTGTTCCATTAAAACTTTATTACAGACATGGACATTTGCATCTCATGTAATTTTCATGTGTCACGAAGTATTTTCTTGATTACTTGCCATCTATTTAAATATATAAAAAAATCATTCTTAGCCTATGGGTTATACAAAAACATCGGAGGTAAGTTATAGAGTAACAACACCTGATGTAGGACTCAGTGCATTTTTGGTCATCCCTTCTGAATTGTTTGTTTTTGTTTCTGCACAGTTTGTGATGGAACCCAGGTCCTCATGCATGCTCAGGAAGTGTTCCACCACTGAGCTATGTCTCTATTCCTCTGAACTTTTGAGAATTTTTCATGGCTCATAAGAATATAGAAATAAATCTTTAAAACATTCTTTTCTTCAAGATTTGAAGTGAGCTCCAGCTCATTTTCTTCACATAGCATTATAAGCATCATATCATTTAAAAAAATATACAATCCTTTCTTTTTGATGTTAGGGATGGAACCCAGGACTTCATACATTCAAATCATGAGCTCATCACTGAATTGCACCTCCAAAACTGCACAATACATTTTAAAACATTTTCTTTTAATGGTCTTTAAGTCTCTTCTAAATATCAGATCTAAATTATAAAACCATTTAATTTATACATTGATTTCTAGCACTCATATAGGTTCAAAAGCACATGGCCAACTCTAATGAAAATATTGTAATAATTTATTTATTTTATATTCCCCAGGAAGTACTCTTTATTATTTTGGTTGTATGATTCTAATTAGTCGATTAACAAGGTTGGCTTTTCTTAAGACATGTTAGTATGGATATTGCTATAATCTTCTGGCAGTTACATTTTTCCAAGTATCTGGTACATTATACATTGATTTTTAACATTCAATGAAATTGCTAAATCAGGAGTTTAGAATGCTGTGCTTAAATTTTCTTTAATTGGAAATGGACATATAAAAGCAGGTAGGACCCTTGGAAGCAAAAGTTCAATAGTACATGATAGATATGTTATTAGGAAAACTTTATGGGTTAGTTTTCTGGTGATGCCATCATAAAGAACTACAAATTATATTGTTTAGGACAACTAAAATTTATTGTTTCATAGTTCTAGGGGCTAGTTGTCCAAAATCAAGAAGTCTTCAGGGCCTGTTCTCTCTGAAACCTTCAGGGGTAAATCCTTCTTCTGCCTCCCTAGCTTCTATTGTTTTTTTTTTTTTTTTGCAATTTGTTTTGCCAATTGTTGAAATTCCTTGTCCAGTGGATATATCATGCCAGTATCTGTCTCTAGCAACACATGGCTAGCTTCTCGTGTGTTTCTCTGGGTATGGTATCTTTTACTTTTCTTATAAGGACACTAGTCATATTGGTTTAGGTCCCAGCCTAATGGCGTCATCTTAACTTGATTACATTGGAATTATTTCCAAATAAGGTCACACTTACATGTACTGAGGGTTAAGACTTCAGTGTATCTTTTTGGGAGACATACTTCAACCCATGGCACTACCCCCAAAAGAAAGAAGAAAGTAAAATAGAACCAGAATGTTGGTCTAGGAATGAGCTTGACAGTAACACCTACTTTCACATTTGAAGAAACAGAGTCCGGGATATTAGGAGTCTTACCCATAGTTACATAGTTAAACCACGACAGAGCTGAGACTGGAAATCAGAAGTGATAGGGAAATTAACAAATTATGCAAATACATTCCTTGTTAAACACCTAAAATATGTAAGCTTGACGTTAAGAAAAAGAGTGAATTACGTGAACTTTATCCGAGTCTTCCTCATTTCCTTGCCTTTCTTTCCTGCTGTAAACATCCTAGCCTCACTCTCTCCTCTAGTTAGGTGACATGTTCTGAGTGCTTCCAACATGGCAGGCACAGCACTAAGTCTTTAATGATGCCTCATTTAATTCCCATAACATGGTGATACATGCTATTATGGTCTCATTTTGCAAATGAAGAAGCTGAGCTTCAGAGAGGTTAATGAACTTTCCTAGAGTCTCATGGCTTGTAAGAGGCTGGGCTGAGATGCAGAACAGTCAAAGTCCACATTCTTACATACTCTGATATTCTGCACCTTCTTTGTCACTGACTCTACCCCTGTGCTTGCACACTTTTTATACTTCACCTGGAGCCATCCCTGAAGGCCCTTATACGAACCTGCCTTCCTTGAGAGGGTCCTATATTTTTAGAAGCATCTCTCGGACTCTGCCAGTTGCAGTAATGAGGGGATAAAGAAACCAGCTGGCTACATGAGCAAGGCTTCCTAGGGGCCTAAGGCTCATTTCTGAAAGGGTCTGGGATCTGTTTCTCAAACTTGAGCACTCAGAAACTTTGTCTTGTTGACTTTCCCAGGAGTGTTCCAGTCTAGGGATATAATTGCCCTATCTAAATTTATAAACAGTTGATTGCTGATGCAGAATATTAATTTGAGGATTTGTACCAAGAAATATGTCTACTAAGGGATATAACTAGACAGTATTATTGGAAAGGAGAGCAGCTTGGGTAGGGCTTTGCCATGATCTGTGAGTGAGATTCTAATAGCTGTGATCTGGGTCCTGGCCTCCCCCTGCAAAAGCCATCAAGGAAAATGAGGTGGTAGTTCCAGGGACTGGGCTGTCTCAGGCTTTTCCTCAGGAAGCCTGAGGCAGTGAGCCAGATACTGTTGGAGAGGGGCCAAGGTTGTGGCAAGAAAACTAACACTGTGAGATGTTCCAGAGGGCAGAAAGAGGAATGTGAGGGGGATTCCACAGCTCGGAGAAATGGGACTTGTGAGTTGAGAAGCACTCTTTGCTCACTCTAAATCTTGCCTCTGACTCTTTGGGTTTGGGCCTGGACCAGGTCATCCTGCTAAACAAACCTCTGGTTCTCCTAAGGGCTATGCTTTGACCTGGACCTTCTGGTTTTTGGCAGCCAGTGCTGCCTCTGGTAGAAGTCTCACAGTCTACCTCTGGTCTCATAAATCCCAGTCCTTTCCAGGAAGGGAGCATTCAGATACTTAGACCCAAATCTATGGTTTGAGGTCTCCATCCACTGCTCTGGCAATGTCCTTCCACTTTCTGCTCCCCAAATCTCTGACTATAGAGGAGATGAGGGTTTTATAGATGGGTTTCTGCTTTAGCAGACCAAAGCAGTACAAGTGAGGGCAGAGTTCATTCTGCAGGTGATTCTAAGAGCCAGAGAGGCTTTAGGCTCAGGTTTTACAAGAGACATGTTGGATTTTTCCAATGTTGCTTGCTTTTCCTTTTGTGCACCATTAGATTCATATTTTCTGCCTCTATCATATTCTCTCTCACTTTTGAAAGTTACTATGATAGACATTAATGTATTATCAGTAACCATTAATCACACACACACTGGATCAATCAATATGGCTTCTAAAGGGCTATATCAACATCTTCCATGGATCAGTCACCTCGCCTGACAGCTAGCTTTAGCAATCATCCAGGTGGATGAGCTGCCTAAATTTCAATCACCAGTGGACACCAAGTACTCAGCACACAGCTGGAACTTAAGACATGTTTGTCATCTGAATGATGAAATAATTTATGTGGTTGAATATAAACTTTGCCTGTAGTGCAGTTTGCCCAAACATGAGAAAGGAGGCTGTGATAACAGCTTTTACAGAAAAGGCATGAACCACTTTTTGTCTTTTTAAATTACATGGGAAGTATACAAAAACATTGTGATTATAAAAAACTCAAACAACTTGGTGTGGTGGTACAGGCCTATAGTCCCAGCTCTTGGGAGGTTGAGGTATGAAGATCATGAGTTTGAGGTCAGGCCTGGGCTACTTAGTGAGACCCTGTCTCAAAGCACCCCACACAAAGATTCAAACATTGTAGAAGTATGGAGAACACAATCTTTATTACCTTCCCTTTCGCCACCTACATCCTGAATCCCATTCCTATCCTTACAGGTAATGACTGTTATCAGTTCAGTGGACATAATTTCCATCTACTTTCTATGTATTTACATACATGTATAGTAATTTATGTGTGTTCATATGTATGTATAGATTTCTCACATAAGTGGTATTAAGTTATACTTATTGTTTTATAACTTGCTTTTTGGTATTTAGCAATATATTATGAGAATCTTTTCACATTGGTATGTCTACCATATTATTGTTAAGGATTGCCTAGTATTCCACACATGGGTATATCAAATTTTATTTAACTAGTCCTATATTGGTTGGTATTTAAAGGGTCTACAGTTTAGTATCTAATACAAATACTGTAGTAAGAATGCCAGTCCTTCAGACTGCATGAGACTGACTAGTGTAGCTTGGGTCAGGGTTTCACCCGTGATTTGATAAGCAAAAGCATTCAGCAATATAGGTCACTGAATATAAACATAGCTGTTGCAGACTCACTCTCAAAACCCTGTAGACTGGAATAGAGAAAATACAGTATAGAATTCTCTGGGAAGAGTCATTGTGACACATCTACTATATCATTTGTCCCAGTACTGTTTTCAAAGAATTTTTTTGTGATACTGGAGATTTACCCCAGGGCCATCACACTGAGCTACATCTCCAGCCTTTTTTATTTTTTATTTTGAGACAGGGTCTCTCTAGGTTGCTATGTATACCTGGCTAGGTTCGAATTTGTGATCCTTTTGCCTCAGCTTTCCAGAGTGCTGGGATTATACGTGTGTGTCACCATTCCCCGCTAAACAATGGGTCTTATTCCCACTAATGGTCTATTTCACTCTTCTGAATCACGTTCACACTGCATTAGTAATGGCAGGTGCACAGGATATCACTTACAAATATAGTTTATTATAGGGAAAGGATATAGTACAGGATCTGGAGAAGTCAGGCATGGTGTCTGACATAGTTTGTACATAAAATGTCCCCCCAAAGTCTCATTTGTTTAAAGATGGGAATTTTAGAAGGTGATTGGATCATGAGGGCTCTAACATCTTAAGTGGAATCCATTGGCGAGATCATAGTTTGATGGCATTTTGGCAGGTTTAGGGAATTTAGGAGGTAGGGCTTAATTGAAGAGAAGAGAAGAGGTCATAGGGGAGTGACTTTGGGGAGTATATGTTGTCTCTGGCTGCTTCCTGTCTAGCTTTTTCCTATTTTTCCTCTCTGCTCCCTGGATGCCAAGAGATAGGAGATGACAAGTGCTCTTCTGCTATGCTCTTCTTCCATGATGTTTCTGCCTTGCCACGGGCCTAAAGCAATAGATTCATCTGATCATGGACTGAAACCTTTGTTTTTGTAATTAAAAAAAAAGAACAACAACATTAACAAACACATACATTTATAAAATAACACAAGAGTAATAAAAGCAACACTGAAATTCAAACAAGGTGATAGGAAATTCACAATGGTTGTTGTATTACATATTGATTTCTTCAAAGTGGTTACTCAGGAAAACAAATATAGACTCGTAAGATTGTTCAAACAATTAATCACTAACTATTCCTTTTAATAAAGCAATAGAAGTCAGTAGTACAACTATGTTAGCTATCCTGTATATACACATATACATAATTTTCCCCTTCTTTCTTTTCTCTTTTCCCTCATCCCAGTTGTTCTTTACTTTTGAGCATTTTTCTTTTGTTTCACAACGTCTATTATACCTCCTAATTTTATTCACTCTTTCAGGTTCTTACACTAGTGAGACAATATGTTGTTTACACATGCAGGTCTGATTTATTTCACTTATGAGTATGGTCTCCAGTTGTGACCATTTACCTATAAAGCCTCAAGTTTGTCTTTCTTTATAGCTGAGTAATATTCTATTATATAAAAATACCACAACTTTTTTATCCATTCCTCAGTGGATGGACATTTGGGTTGCTTCCACGATTTAGCGATTACAAATTGTACTATTATAAACATGGGTGCCCATATATCGCTGTAATATGATGTTTTCAGTTCTGGGAAAATACTCAAAAGGGGAACAGCTGCTTTGAATGGAACCTCTAGACCTAGTTTGCTGAGGAATCTCCAAACTGATTTCCATAGTGGTTTCACCAGTCTGCATTCCCACCAACAATGGAAAAGAGTTCCTATTTCTCCACAGTCTTGCCAGTATTTGTTATTGGTTGATTTCTTAATGATAGCCATTCTTACTGGGGTAAGATGAAATACCAGTGTTGTTTTAATTTGCATTTCTCGAATGACTAATGATATTGAACATTTTCTCATGTATTTATTTGCCATTTGTATTTCTTTGTCTGAGAAGTGTGTATTAATCTCAGATGCCCATTTCTGGATTGGGTCTTTCAATTTGGGAGGGCTGATGTTTTTTAATTCTTTATATGTTCTAGATAGAAGTACTTTGTCTGAGGGATATTCAGCTAAAATTTTTTCCCAGTTTGTGGGTTTTCTTTTTACTCTGCTGGTGATTTCTTTAGATGTGCAGAAACTTTTCAGAAAGATGAAGTCCCAGTTATTGATTCTTTCAAGTAATTCCCGTGTGGTTTGGTTTCTGTTCATGAACTCTCTGCCTACCGCTATGTCTTCAAGATTTTTACCTACTTTCTCTTCCAACAGATTTAGAGTTTCTGTTTTAATATTGAGATCTGTGATCCATTTTGACTTGAGTTTGGTGCATGGTGATAGATTTGTGTCTATTTTCAGTCTTTGGAAGGTGGCAAGCCAATTTCTCCAGCACCATTTATTAAACAGGCTATCGTTCTTCCAGTAGTTTGTTTGTCTCCTTTATCAAAGATTAGGTGGCCGAGTGTATTTGTGGTTGTAGCTGTTCCTGTATACAGCATATTGTTGGATTTTGTTTCTTAATGCACTCTGCCAGTCTGTTTCTCTTGACTGGTGAATTGAGGCCATTTACATGAAGGGTTATAACTGATATGTGTTGGGTTATCTTTGTCATGTTACTTACTTGCTGTTGGTTTCCTAATTTTTCTCTCTGGTTAATTGCTTGCTTTGCTTGAGGGCTCCTTTCTATTGTTGTTCTTGAAAGTGTGGTAATTTTTTCCTCTGTCTAGAATATCTTTTAGTACTCTTTGTAAGGTTGGTTTGGCACTCATGAAGTTCTTCAGTTGTTCTTTGTCATGGAAATATTTTATTTCTCCATTAAATTTGAAGGATAGTTTGGCAGGATACATCAATCTTAGTTGGAAGTGGTTTTGTCTCAGGACCTGTAATACTTTACTCCAAGCTTTTCTCAATTGGACGGTCTGTGTTGAGAAGTCTGCCGTGATTCTAATGGGCTTTCCTGTATAGGTGATCTGTTTGGATTGAAACCTTTGAAACTATAAGCCACAATAAATTTTTTCTCCTTTAAGTTGTTTTTCTCAGGTATTTGGTGAGACAAAAATCTGATGGACACAGTATCCTACTGTCCTTTTCTGTAAGGGCTGTGACAGGAGATACTTTTGTCACTTGGACAAAGAACCAGAGACATATACCTAGAACACCTTGGAACTAAGGAGTCCAAAATGGAGTCTCAATTATTTAAAAAATTTTTTGCTTCTTATATAGTCATATTCCAACCTCCAACACTAGAGCCTCTGGTGGCTAGTGTCACACTGAGACCAGGTACAAATCATCAATCTCACAGTTACCCATACATAAAACTGACAAGCTCGTATGAACCACCTTGAATTATTGGGAGGCCCATGGTTACAAGGCCATACTATTAATTAACGTGCATGTCTTGATGTGGGACCAGTGTCATGAAGGAACTTTGGTAAAATAGCCTGGACTAATTTTAGACCTACTAGAATTAATCTCATAGAATATAATTTTTTTCTCTCTTCAAGCCTCTGTACCTCCTCCTCCATCTTCGCTCTGCTGACTGTTTTTACTAATTCACTGAAAAAATAGGCAGGGTCACTCTCCAATTATTAGCCTTCTTTTTCAGAATTTAATGCATTTTATGATAAATGTTAAGTTCCTCAATTCTCTTTAGAGAATTTCTTTCTGAACTTTTTGTTGGGTTTGTATTGGATTTCTAGATAAATTTGTGGAGAACTAACATTGTAAGAGTGTTGAGTATTTAAGAACAAGACAGGTCATTAACTGAGTGTGGTGGTACATAGCTGTAGTCTAGCTATTCGGTAAGCTGAAGCAGAAAGATCCCTAGAGCCTGGGAGTCTGGGGCCTTCCTGGCCAACATAGTGAGATACCAGTTCAAGATAAAAACAAAAACAAAATTAAAGAAGCTCTGCTTACAAGCTGCCTATTATTAAAGCCTAGTTTTATGTCCTACAATCATTTGTAGTTTTCTTTGTGCACATTTCTTATTTAGGTCTAGATATTTTATAACTTTTATTGCTACTTTGAATGGGATAATTTCTTCTAAGTTCTGTGTGGTGTTTGTTTGTTTGTTTGTTTGGTACTGGGAATTGAACTCTGGACATTGTGCTTGCCAGCCAGGCGCTTATGTCACTGAGCTATATCCCCAGCCACATTTCTTCAAAGTTCTAATTATCAATTTTATATATTATAATTTCATAGTAAGCCATTTCAAATAATAAAAATGAGAGACAATTTTAAATAGAGCACATTTTTTGCTGGGTTTTACTTTCTGACTAGGAATACCTCAAGTGTGTTTTTGCACTTTGGTATGATAACAACTTTCAGTGTCTTGTGGGTTCTGAAAGATTTTGAAAACTCTTTTGCAGTACTTGAAGTCTGGATGCTCTGTTTGATTTTCTTTACTTTGAATATTTATGAATTCAAAGCATATCTCCCAAACACCTGAACTACTTTGGGATAAAAATAAGAATTGAGCACTTTTTAATTTTTCATAGTTGATAGCACTTTTGGAATTGATTTCTTAATCACTAAGTAAATGACGGCACTTGAACAATTCAGTTCATATAAAATTCTCTTGTGTTAGCATCTAGATTTAAAGAAAATACAACTTTCTTTTTTGTTTTTAAAGAAGGGAATGTTTAGGTTAGCTCATGGTTTCAGGAGAGTCAGTACACAGTCCATAGTCTGTGTCTTCCTTATGGTGGAAGAGCGTGATAGAGCAGAGCTGCGTAGTTCATGATGACCAAGAAGCAGAGCAACAAAGTCCAGATTTCAGTGTATGAATACTATGGAACCTGCTTCATGTAATGGATTAATAGGGGCTTCTAATCCATGCAAGGCAAAAAATCTTCTCTAAAGAGCTTTCAGAGGACGGATGACTCAAAACCAGAAAACTGTATTGCCGCCATTTGATGTAATTCACATGATGAAAGTGTTATATTTCACAAAAGATTGAAAAAGCTCACAGTGAGCTGCTTTACTTATGTTTGCACTCATTTCTGTTTGAGAAAGCACGTAGTCCCATTAGCTTCTGGGCAGTGTCAGGCCAAATATACAGAAGCATTCATTGAATACACAGAAGTCTCAATTAGGCAGTGGTTTTTGCCAATAACATAAAAACAGTTTTATTAAAGCTGGGTGTGGGGAGGGGCAATTTTGTCCCCCTTGAAGATTTCTGATTAGCTATGAAAGGGAAACGTGTTCTCTCCAGGCTTTGGGTTAATAATCTTAAAATGTATTTCTGTGGGTCTTGTTAAAAACATCAGATGTGACACTGAAGGCAGAAACCATTAATAGAAAATAATGAAAGCTTAGATCACATTAAAAAACTTACTAAAGCATCATAAATAATGTTGAAAGCCAAACAATATTCTCAGAAAAAATAGTTGTAGCATACATGGCATGATTCTAACAAATTGATTAAAATAAGAAGAAGGCACATGGTCAAATAGAAAAATTGGCAAAGGACTTAGTTGTCATACAAAAGAAGAAATGTTGATAGAAATAAACACGAAAAGCTGTTCCGTCTCACCAGTGATCAAAGACATGCAAATTAAAATAAAATTGCAGTTGTAAAAAATCCTATCAGGGTGGCAAAGATTAAAAGATTATTAGTATCCAGTACCCAAGAGTGTAGAGAGAAGGCATTCTTATTACTTCTTATTACTGACGAGAAAGTCAGCTGATGGCAACTTGGCAATATCCATGAAACTTGAAAATATACATATTTCTTATTTAGCAATTCAAAAATTCAGAAATCCATATTTTGCACAGGTGTGAAAAAGCATGTTTAAAAATACTCATTGCAGCATTGTTAATTGCCAGGAAGTTAACAGCCTAAATGTCCATCGAAAGGGAAGTGGGTAAATAAATTTTGGTACTGCTTACTCTACTTTAAAAAATAATGCGGTGGATCTATATATTCTGATAGGGAAAAATCCTAAGAGCTATTACTGAATAAAGCAGATTGTGAAACCTGAAATATGATCACTGTCTCCAGTTCTTTTCTATCTATTCTCTTTGACTCACTTCAACCAACTCATAGCAAGTTCTCCACTATCATTGACCTCAGTGGTGCTAAATCTTTTTTGATTTGTTTTGTTTTGTTTTAGTTACCAGAAATCGAACTCAGGACCTCGTGCTTGCCAGGCAGGTGCTTATGCCGCTGAGCTATATCCCTGGCCCAGTGGTGCTGAATCTAACATACAATCTTCTTTCTTCACATTACTTGAAATATTCCATCACTTCTTCCACTTTGAAACACTTTTTCATTTGGGTTTCTGGAGTTTAACACTCTCCTTGGTGTGTGTGACCTCATTAGCTCCTTTCTTGATCTCATTTATCCTTCCCTCTTCTGTTGCTCACCTTGTTCAGCAGTAGAATTTCCCAAGGGCTCTGTGCCTGCTCCACTTCCCTTCCTCTTTCTCCTTGCTCCACATCTCATTTCATGGGTTCAAATATGACCTACCTTATATTGTCTCCATAATTTAATTCTTTAGTTAACTTCTTTCCTGAATTAAAGACCCATATATCCAACTGAGTATTTGACATTTCCCTTTAGCTATCTCATAGATATCTTAGACTTTTCCTGTCCCAAATTGTCCTATTTTCATCCTAAAACTCTTAATCTTCTACATCTCAGTACTTGCCAGGTGTACTCATGTATCTGCTCAGACTAGAGACCTTGGCATCTTCTTTTGTGCTCTTTTTCTTGTAGGATGTATGTATGTATGTGTTGTGCTAGGGATGAAACTCAAGGTCGCACATGTACTAGGCAAGCTCTCTACCACTGAGTCACACCCTAGCCCTGCTTTTTCTGTCGTGTTCCATGTCAAGTACCAAATTTACTGTGAAGTTAATGAAATATAAGCATCAAAGCCCCTCTTCTGAAGCAGCTCCTTACAAGGCCCAAACAGTGGGATAACATGAATATGTGTTTTCATCAGATTTGAGAAAGTAAAATATTTTATTTGAAAACAGTCAAGGCAGCTGTCTCTTTTTCTTTCTTTTTTTTTTTTTTTTTTTTTTTGGCGGTACTAGGGATCGAACTCAGGACCCTGCGCTTGCTAGGCAGGCGCTTATTCCACTGAGCTATATCCCCAGCCCCTTGGGCAGCTGTCTCTACATTAACTTCTCATGTCATTCTTTCCTCAT
>PVLD010025683.1:0-23339 GCA_004027595.1 Dinomys branickii
AACTGTCTGACTAAATTTGCATGTCTGTATATGGGTCCATACATCTACAATTCGAAGATATCAATGGATAAAGCAACAACTACTGTTGAGACCATATCACCTTGTCTATATATTAGTTGTGATTGTACTATTTTCTATGATAATGGGTGTCTGTTTGTCAATATGTTTTTGTACTTTTATGTTTCTAAAATAAAAATAAAAAAATAAAAAAATAAAAAATAAAATTTAAAAAAAAGGGGTTTGAGGGTAAGAGAATGCAGGAATGATCAATGATGGTTTTACTTAAATATGGTTTATATTTTAATTAAAATGCAAAACACACCTAAAATCATTTTTGAAAGTACTGAATTATGTTCATGGTGTTCATGATATAAGGATGCCACTTGTATTCAAAAGATTCATGGAAGAGTTTTAGAAAGGCTCCAACAGGAGTGGCCAATGCCTATTCCCAGGTTCTCTGGAGGTGGAGCCTTGGGCAATTTAGCGAGACTGTGCCTCAAAACGAAAAATTTAAGAAAAAAAGGGCTCAGAATTTGGCTCAGCCTAAAGGCCTTGGGTTCAGTTTCTAGTACCTAAAACTAACTCACTAACTAGCTAACCAACCTACTGACTAACTAATAAAATAAAATAGTCTAAAATTGTCACTCTGACAAACGTGTCAGGAGCAAGGATTTATCTATTCAATACAAGTGCTTCATCACAGCATAAAGCTGTAATTAACATTCTGGTACCATCTTCTCTGAGCAGTTTAACCCTGGGCTGGTACACTCTGATAACATGAAATATGGGGGAAAAAAACTACACTATTTTACAATTGAGTATTAATTGGTGTACATTTCGTCAAAATATGAGGTTACAATTTTATTCTAAACTGAAGTTCAAGAGACAGGAACTTTTCCCCAGTGCACTGTGAAATAATGAACATTTCTTAAGTTCATTAGTGCAAGATCCTATACTAGGAAGGCAGAAGAAAAAAGGTGCTTTGAATTCAGAAGTGTGCTCAAGATTAAAATTGTGCTTTTGTCCTGATAGAGGCTCTGGAAACCAGCACTGTCACACTCCTTTGTCTGACCTCCTCCTCCTGCAGGCACCCAGCTCTAAAGGTGAGATGCTCTGGAGTTGTCTGTCTTTGGCTTATGTAACCGGCACAATGTAGGGTTCAAAACACTCAGAAACAAGGTTTTGCTAGACAATGTCTGCCTAAAAGGCTTAGAAGAATCTCATTAGCAGAACTTGTTTTGGTATGAGCAACGTGACACAGTGCCTAGAAGCCCACTGACAGAGACAGAGGAGGGGCTTCAGTTCTGACGGCCCCCACCACCTCACACCCCTCACACAGTCTATCCTTTCTTTTCCATCTTGTATCCCTAAATAAACCGTCCTTTGTTATACAAAAAAAATAATAAAGAGACAGAGGAAAAGGCTCTAGTAAAGGAAAATCTGTCCTTAGTTACTTTTTTCTCGTTGCTGAGACAAAATACCTAACACCCAAAATGAAGGAAGGAAAGGTTTACTTAGCTTACAGTTCGTGGAGGTTTCAGTCCGTATCTGGCTGGTTCTGAGGCAGAGTGGCACATGGCAGAGGGCAAAGGTTCATGGCAGCAGACCCCAGCAAAAACAACCAGAAAAAGGGAGGAAGGGCAGCAAGCAGCCTCTTTCCTTCCCTTACATTGTAAACAGGCTACCCCCAACCAGGGGCCATGTGGCTCTCACACAACCTCCATGCCCTCCTCTTCCACAGGCTCAGGAAGTATACAAAGTAAGCACCCTGGCTTCCTGCTGAATCATTCAGCCAAACCTCCAGACTCCCCAAGTTGACACAATGTATCAACCATAACAGTATTATAAAACAAAATACACTGGCAGAGGTTGGTCTCCTGGAGGAGCTCATTTTTAGCCTGCCTGAGGCCTTGGGTTTAATCCCTTGCGCCACGGGCAGAAATGCGTGTAACCTCTTAATTCTTCACAAAAACATTTTGGGTATTTTAACAACTGATGAGTAAATGCAAGAAAATCCAAACACATAAAACCAATTTTAAGTTTCCTTTAGGAGTCATCAGATTCCTTTAGAGAAACATTATTTCTCTTCAGAAATATTTAACAAAGAAGTTTTTAAAAATCAAGTTTCCCTCAGGTCCCTTTGTGCCTTAGATTAAATTCTGTTTCCACTTGGGATCTAAAAGGAATGATTTATCCATTCTACAACAATTTTTAACAAACTGATGAATACACCTTATACCTGTGACCCTGCTTCATATCCTTAATTTTCTTTGTGGAAATAGTGATTTGGTTAAATGAACGTATACTTGTTAACTGAAACAGTAATGGGAGGAGAGGAAGACTGGTATGTATTTACGTGGGCAGGTACTTAAGGGGAGTGTGGGTGGCTGATGAGAATAATTTCCTGTGAAACTTCTCTTGCTTACAGTCCCCAAAGCCTAATCCTTGAACATACGCTTGTAATAGAGAGAAAAACAGCTCTACACATGAAGGAATAGAGAGAGATAAGTTAAGTCAAACTGAAAGCGATAGAAGCTTCATTTGTTCCCTACCAAAAAATTTAATCAGGTAGAAAGAAACCTGGGGCAAAGTTTAGTTTTCAGAGCTTTTGATAGTTAGAAACTTTATAAATTTCATGTAGTGCTTTCAATCTTCCCCTTCACAGGAGCAGAACATCAAACAGCATCTGCAAGTCAAAAAGCACCACCAACCGATCTTTTCTTTTTAATTTCCTCTTCCTTTTCGTTTTTTGCTACATGTAAACTCTCCAAGAAACCACGTGGCCTCTCTCTCACTCTTTCTCACAAACTGACCTTGAAACTTACCAGTGTCCATGCTCTTGGCATTCAGGAAGCAAAGCAGGAATTAGAGCTCAATACTAAAATATGTTTGGATATTTTATATGTGAATGTTTTCATATTTGTAACTAAACTCTTCCTTTTTTTTTTTTTTTTTTTTAAACTCTTCTATAAAGATGTGTTTTGTGGAGGACCACCTTTAGCATTTGATGTGGCCATTTTCTATCTTTCTCACCTCATTTTTTAATTGTTCTTTGCTGATAGTTTAAAAATATTTGCTCATGAAAAGCCTCAAGTGTTTCTTAACATTTGATCAAGCCATTTTCGCTGTCTAATTTCAAAAACTTTGAGGGCATTCCTCAAGAAGTATGTTATTCTTCCTTGCTGGTAACAGTACATCCCCTTTCTAGTTAGATGAGAATAAAATTCAAGGCTCCTGCGTTTTTCTGCTAATTCTCTTTAATAAGATTCACCACATTCTATTGGACTTGAGAGCAAGACCTCCACTCCAGTGAGCTGTGCAGCTCCCAGAGGAGCTTGGCAGTCTGGTCTCCACCTGTTCATCTTTACTCATGTCCAAAGCCTCTTTGACATCATGCCCTTCAAGACTCCCAACTGCTTCCTGGTGTCTTGCCTTTCGTATCAATTGTCTGAAACATAGGAATAGTGTCCCATACCGTATAGGAAAGTGTTGGGGATTTGAAGAAATACTTGTAAAACTTTTAATGAATACAGTGTCCTACATACAGGATCTCAGTGAAGGTAACAATCACTACTGTTATTATTCCACTGAACAAGGAAAACGTGGAGTAAGCACTGTAGTCCCAGGTTCAACCAGAAAACTCTCTCATGGCATGTTAACAGTTAAGGTCCTGAGTGCAGAGTGTGATGTCTGTGAAGGAATTTATAGCTATGTTCTAAGAACTGCCACTTCACAAAAATTTTCTAATATTTGCAAATACACAGACCGAACAGCATAAGCTTATCTTTCCTCTCTGGATATTTAGTGGTCTCTTGTTTAATGGTAGCTTTTTAAATACAAGTTTACTGCAAGAAGGTAGGAGGCTAAACCAATTCAAGGCTTGGAATTGATGGGCATTAAAATAACAGCTCGGCTGCCCCTTCTCAGTGCCAGCTGTGCGCCTGTGTTAGTCCAGAATGAAGCTCCACACCGCACAAGCACAGGTGTGGAGCCCCGAGCAGCACAGGAAAATGAGGCAGCGAATTGCAGTTGTTTTTTTCTCATAGGAAGGAAATTCCCCTGCCTATTTTAGCTCCTGTTACTGGCTACTGCCCTTCTGCTATATTTTTAATGGCTCGAAAGACCCAATCTTTCCTTTTCTTCCTCTCAGCAAAGCTCTATTCACGGCCTACAACCCTTTCTTTCATGGGGCCCCATGCTTCCTCTTCCACTGAAACCCTTCATCTACCAGCTTCAATTTGCATTATTGGTCCTTCTCTTTCTCCTTCTTCTTTCTTTTCTTTTTCCAGAACACACATCACTTTTCAAACCTTGCCAAGACTTTGCACGCTTCGGTGGTTTACCTGGATCTTTGAACGGTCTGATTTCTTTCCTACGAGGAGCCATCCGCCCAGAATCAGTCATCCTCTCACTCTTCTATCACATCCTCTGACCCGTCTGCCTCTTTCCGCCTCTTCCTCTTCACATTCTACCCTGCACTCCCACCTTTTCCAGCACACGTTGCTAGGAAGGTAGTGAAGAACCTCAGATCTAGAAGGTAACTCCCAGAGCATCACAAGCAACTCCCTAACTTTGTAGATGAGAACACGGTGTCCAAAGGCCCAGGTGATCTCTCCTAAGCCGCATGTCAGGGAGTGGGGGAGACAGGAGCAGACATTCCCACCTCACCAGATCGGTTCTCAGCACCTCTGCTCTCGTCTATCACGGCTATCGATGGAATTATTTTCTGGTTTTTTTAAATCCCTAGGCAAGGGCATATCTTCCTGCTGCAGCAACCAGGCTATAATCTCTGTAAAGATCATCTCTTTGCCTTCTATTAAATCTTAGTGGATGAAATTGTGCTTATTTCCAAATTCTTCTAACAATATTTCTCTGCAATCTCCTATCCCTGCAAATACACAGAGATGCTGCACTTTCCAACAGGAAGTTGAACACTGAATAAACACATCCTTCTGCCTGGTGGCCTGCCTGGTGAACTTGATACATTTTATATATATATGATCTACCTGGGAAATGCTCTCTGATTATTTTACCCTATGCAGGAGGTTCCTTCTCAGAGAACTGCGCAAGAATCTCATGCCATCACCACCTGCAATGTGCTGGTGATATCATAAGATATCATAATAGATACCATAACAGAGAAGTAGATTCTGGTCACTAATGAATTTAAATGCAAGAATGGCATGTCAAGGTCAAGGATGGAACTTTTTTATGCTCCAGATTTAAGCTGTGTTTGATTCACGATCCTAAACTTCAATACTATGGCTCTTAGTTGAGAGCTACTCCTTCCTTTTGTTTACAGTGTAATTGTTAGTATCAAATATGGAACAAAGATGCAGGCCCCACCTCACCTCCAACCTCACAGCCTCTCAGGGTAAGTAAGGCTGGGCAGGACCTCAGGAATCTAGGGTACACACAGGAGGGAAAAAGTAGTATTTTTAGTCACACTAATTGATTTTGTTCTAGGAAATTAGAAAATGCCTAGAATAGAACCTTAATTTGAAAATCTTGGATTGTCTTCACTTTCCTATTAGGAGACTGAACCAACCATGTATGTATTCATATCCTGAATTTATGGGAAAGTCTATGTTTGAACTGTCCTGCTGTAAGCCTGGGGATGATACAGTAATTTCATGGTACAGTTTTGCCTTCATAGCTTTAAAAATATTTTTGAAATGAAAGACTAGAAAACATAATAAATACTTAAGTATTCACTGCCCAATGTAAGAAAAAAAACCCATAGCAAGTACCATTAATGTATTCACATAAAAAATTTGTGAATGGCTCCTCCCTTTGGCAAAGGGACCAATAATCTGAATTTGATACTGATAATATCAATTTGGTATTAATAATATATACATTTTTATTTTTATTTATGTAGATAACACCCTATATAACATATAAAAAGTCTTATGCCTGCAAACATTCTATAAATGGCTGCACAGAAAATATATCTTCTTGCAAATAACTGTTTTTGCTCAATTTTATGGTCTCTGATGTATTCATGTTGGTTAATATAGCTTCAGCTATTTTTACTACCATATAGTATTCCATCTTATTAAAAATACCAATATTTTTCATTGATTTTCCTATTTCAACATTACAAACAATGCTGTGCTGAGTGCTCTTTTTCATATTTCCTTAAGAACATGACAGTTTCGTAGCCAGGGGTTGCAGTACACATTTGTAATCCCAGCACTTGGGAGGCTGAGGCAAGATGCCTGAGAATTTGAGGCCAGTCTGGGCTACAGAATGAGTTTAAGTCCAACCTGAACTACATCACAAGTCCTTGTCTAAAAAAAGCAATGTCAGTTTCTCTAGGGTATAAATAGCAGCCAAGTCCTATAAGCACATCTCAAACTTTTAGATACTGTTGAAAAATGGTCCTCCAAAGCACATTCCAAATAGTTTACTGCAAAGATCAGAAGATTTCCTACCATTACTGGAGTGAAATTTAATAAAACTAATCCCATTTGTAGTACAAACACTAATCTAAGGAGAGTTTTATTATTTACATGCCTATTCACAATGCGTTAGAACGCCCGTTGCTTTATACCTTCACTAATGCACGTACAGTCAAACTTCAAGAACTTTTCCCAGTCTGACAAATGTGAAATGGCACTTCAATGTAATTTACATTTTCCTGATTACTAGAGTGAAGCTGGGTATCTTTTGTTTACTGGGAATTTACATTTTATTTTCTTCGCTACCTGCCACCTCACATTTTCCTTTGATTTATTCTTATTGTTCTATAGAAATTCTAAAGTTCTATTCCTTTGTCAGTTATACAAAGCTGTAAATATCCTTGCATACAACAGTGTTTTTTTGACTTTGTATATGGTGCATTTAGTGTATGTAAAACTTTCACGTTAATACAGTCAAATTAGCAATTTGTTTCCTTTGTGACCATCCTTTCCACAGTTATTTAAGAAATGTTTCTTTAACCTGAGAAAATAACAAATTTCTGTACATTTTCTGGTACAAACCTTAAAGCTTAGGTTTTCTTAAGTTTAGATCTTTAACCCACAGAAGTGACTTTGTGTACGCACAAACTAGAGGGTCCCATTCTTCTCAGTATGAATATGAAATATCATGGCTCCAATTATTGAATAGTCACTCCATGCTTACCCTACTGATTTGCAAGATGGCCAGTCAAATATAGGTGTTTATGTTTGCATGGATCATCAATGTATTTTGCCTCTTTACTTTGCTGCATTAGTGGTTTGTATTTTTGTAAAAGTAGCCTAGAAAACTTGTTCTTATTCTAAGATAAAAAGAAACCAAGCATACTGAAGATGCAGAAGCACAGTGGTGGACAGGCCCACATGGAATGACCAAGTTACTCTTTCCTACCCCAGAAATGTAGTGTCTCCTTACAAAAATTACAAAGCTAGCACAGACATTTGAGTTCACTTTGAAATAGATTGTGATGGTTAATCTTGATTCTCAACCTGAGTGGCTTGAAAGATGTCCAGGAGCTTAGTAAAGCAAACTTCTGTGTATACCCGGGAAGGTCATGTGGGTGTGGTGTGACCGTAGGGACAATATTTGGTCCTTGGTCCCTTTCACTCTGGCACTTTTCCCCATTGCTCTGCTTCCTGGGTGCAGTGAGTTACGCAGCTTTCTCCTACCAACCCCTTCTGCCGTGATGTTTCTGCCCTGGAGGCAGCTGACCATGGACTGAGACCTCTGAGACTATGAGTCAAAGCAAAAGCAAAAACACACGAATACACCTCTCCTTTTAGTGACAGGTATCAGGTACTGGTTCCAGCAAAAAGAAAGCTGAGCCAGACACAGGGAAAAATCTCAAGTGTTAAGGAAATAGACAAAAGCAAGGGCGGCCACAGTTATGACCTACTTTTAGATTTCACTCACTAAGAATAAACATTGTTGGACACTCATTCGGAGTTTCTACATTATTACCAGCCATCCTAAGCCTACCTATTTCTTCAAAGAATTCAACCAGACAAGTACACGTTTACCTCCGATCACATTCACCACTGTGCTGCCTCTATGCCAGTCTGGGGTCCTCGGGCACACACCCTCACCGGGTCATGACTGGATTCAACATGGCAGATTATGGAAAGTGACAAGCTATAGAACAAATAATTTTGCAAGAATTACAAGCACAGTAAGTCTGCAAAGAGAATTACCACAGGGAATTACCACAAGAAAGTAACACCTGCTGCACTCCTCTGTCATCCTCAAAATTCTCTGGAAAAATCAGATCAAAGAGATAGTGGCCATGGGAAGAGAAATGACATACCCCTCTCTCGAGATACTTTTCTGCCTCTGTGATTAACAGGTTTCATTTTAGTTGCATATTCAGGAACTAAACGTGAAGCCTGACATTAAGTCATCTCTCAGAAGCCAACAATTCCACTTTTAAATTATTACTCAATTTGATAACTACCTGAGTTACACATGTATGTACCCCAGCTGCACACATGTGACATGCATGGAATTCATGACATAAGGACAAGACTTCATCTTACAGATAAATTTACAGTAGGACTTCACTAAGCGGTGAAGTCTCCTAAATGCATTTCATTAACTTACAAAACATGTTTTAGACAGCAGTCTCTTAAGGGTCTTACTGCTGCTCACTATAAGATACCACCTAGATGAAGAGAGCTCTTCCCCAGCTTTTGGCTTCACACAAAGCACACTGCACACAGCTAAGCACAAGGATTCCAGATACTGAGGATCAGAACGCTTTGTAGCATTACTAGTAAAACTAAACAACACTAATTCCCCTTAAGGCATTAGCATTTATAAAGCCAAACAATTAACTAATTCATGTGACAGTGGTCAGAAAACACACTGTGAGGAAATGCCACAGATACTTCTGTAGTTGCCTCGTGAATGGTGTGTCAAGTTACAGTCCTAGTGAGGGAAGGAAAGCCCCTGTATCACTCAGTTCTGCAGCTGCCCTCTTCCAAGGGGCTACCCAAAGGAGAGCGCTTGGCACTTCTCCAGCCAGATGCTTCTCAACTCCATGGACATCTGGGTCAATTCTCAGAACCCAACAATTCCACTTTTAAAGACTAACAAGAACATACACAAGCACCAACTGGAACAGTGTTTGATAAATGACTTTGGAAAATACTGAATGTGCATGCCTAACAGGGTTTTAGTATTTGACAATGTGAAAAAATCCTCTAGAAATAAATTTTATTACTTCCTTCATCCCATATGATAATAGGCAGAGAGAATGCAACTGAAAATGAAATTTTCTGATTTGTTTGAAGTTGGCTCACAACACCAAGAAAGAAACGTTTCATCTTGCCCCTGTCAAAAGTCTCTGTTACCTAGAAAACTGCGAAGGGGCAAGTATTTCTGAGTGGTTTGAATGTAAATCAAAGATGAGACAGTGTTGTCAAAGTGAAAATATTTATGCAGCGAGGCCTCTGACATGTTTCCAAAAACCTCTGCTCTGCTGGCTGCCTACTTTTATTTAATTTTTGGCAATGGAATTTCATGCTTATTTATTTCTTTTTACTTTTCTTCTGTATATAAACAAACAAGCATTTATTTGATTTCCAATCAGCCTAGCCAAGTCCTGGTTTAAAAATAAGGGGGGAAAAAAACCTGCTAAAGGGAGCAGAACACTAGGAGAATCACAGGTAGGCTGCAAAAACTGGGGCAACAAGTTTGGGACTATTAGGTTGGACTGAGAAACCTCCCTAGATAATTCTGGGCTCGCAACATTACTCAGATTTGTCAGATGGGTATCTACTGTGTAGTAGTGACAAGGTTACGTTCTATCTCAAAAACTTTCATTTATATGGGCAAGTACTAGTTTATGGCAAGTAAGGTAAAGAGTCAAGATTTTTTCTGAGATTGTTAGGAAAATCATACAGATTGAGGAACTCCTTTAGAACACCACGATTGTTGTTTTGTGCTTGACAAGGACATTTGCATCTACAGCTAGCAAGTATATCTGTAAATATATCAATCATGAGTGATTTTGAAAACATATTTCTCACACGGAGGCTAATCATTTGCCTATTAGGAGCGTGCAGCACAGAGGTTAAAAATACCTCTAAAGCTAGATCCTGCAGTTCATTTTCCTGCTCTGCAGCTAGCTGGCTGGGAGCTGACTGGGAGAATGTGGGCATGTTACTAAGCTTTCCAGGTACGCTTGCTCCTCTGTGAAAGAAGAGCAATAATAACTGTGCTGCAGGTGTGCTGCGAGGATTAAGTGCGTTGATATACATCCAGTACTCAGAATAATAACTGGAGAAGAACAAGTGCCTGCTCTGTAAGTTTACCCCCTGAGGTTATTTTTTTAAAATAAAATTTCAAAATGTGACCAACCAACATTAGCTCCCTAACTTGAAAATAGTGGAGTGAAAGTTAAACACTTCAGTGGACAAAAACAAATAAAACCCTGTGTGAAGAAGCAGAGCAAAAAAAACAGACTGGGTGAATTTCTAGTGTTCTTCACCTGCACTAAGTGTGACACGTAGGAAATGTGTGTGAACTTAGGCACCTGCGACTTATCATTAAAGAAAAATGTTTTCAAATGCAGGACTCAGGGGTCAAGAGTGATCATGGATCCTACTTGGCTTACACACTGGCCCCATCCTTGGCCCATACCGTAGAAGGCCCTTCCATACCCAAACTCCTGGCTAAATAATCCATTTTCCCTCAAAGATTACTGTCTGGTTCCTAGTTAGTAGAGGCTGTTTTCCCTTGCTTGTGTTGTGGTGAAATTGTTCTGAAATAAAAATCAAATGGAACAAGCAATGGTATTTTTTTCCTTTTTTCATGTTACCTATAATTGCTAAAGGTGTAGCATAGTTTTGCTCAAAATCCTTTAAGAATGGTAAGGGTGCTATCACCCAAATATTGATATGCTGTAAAAGTTTTTATAACTATCATATTTTGCAATAATCTCTTCTCTAAAGACATCTTCAAAGAGCAGTTTGTTTATTTTCTAAGTCACTTTTGATGCTGTCATTTTCCCTGCTCAGTGCTGTGACAAACTTGTCTCTTTGTCCTTTGTCCGAGGGATGGCCTGCAGCACCTTTGGGTGACATTAGCGGAAATGTCAACCAGATATGTTCAGTGCTTATTTTTATTTATTGTAATTTTTTGTCCATTGTTCAGTGGACAATGTTAACATTTAAAGGGAAACTCTCCCAAACCTTTGTATTTTCACTTTCAATCAAAAGCTATTCTCCAGTTTTTGGAAAGAATATAATCAGTCAGAGTTTTAAGTCTCATTAATCTTAGTTTACTGGACAGACAGCTTTTGAATCACTACCCAGCGTTGTTACACCTCTGCACACAGAGACAAGCAGACAAAGCGAATGAGAGGGAAAGTAGAGATCGGGAAATAGGGAGGTGCCCTCAGATGCCCCGCCTTCTGCAAAATAATCCTCCCCAATCAAGAATAACAAATCCCTAACTGGATTGATCTCTCGGACTTCCTCTTGCCATTTTCTTTCAGAAACCAGACTTAATCTATACAGATACATATCGTTAGTAACTGGAAGTGTGTAGGATTACACACACTAACAAGCGAGCACAGCTCCTAGCACTACCACGGAAAGAAACAGGAAACGGGGAGAGAATATTCCAGAATACAGGAAGATTCCAGCTCACCTCTCATCAACCTCACTCTCTGTCAATGTTTCCAAACGAACCAGGCATCCTTAGGGTTTTTGTTGCTTTTTTCTTCCAGTTTTTGTTTTTATTCTCATCACAGCCATATGCTAAGCTGTTCATTTACAATTTTAATCGTGTCTCTAGATCATAAACCATTATTCCTTCTCCTACTAGCTTATTAGCCTATTAACAACCTCACACTGTGAAAACAAATTAGAACTGGCAAACCTACCCAGTCTTTGACACCACTTTACAGCTCTTTAGCAATCGCTTCAGATACTGATAAATCTAAATATAGAAGCAAGAAACACATAGCTGAAATAATTTAGTATTTCAGTGATTAAAGCAGGAACATGCAATCACTAGCTCCAAACCTCCAAGTCAGCCTTCCAGCTGTCATAGCTGATCATTGCTTACTTTGATTTATTCACTCCAGAGGTACTTGAGACCATGCACACCCAGAATTTAAATATTTCTAGTATGCTGGTATATGGGTATTAATTAGAAACATGAGTCTTTACTTCTTAAAATTCACTGAAAATAAATCAGACATCCAAGATTAAATATTGCACAGTTTCTCTTATGTGAGAAACCCAAAATCTAAATAAAGAGCAAAATAAAAGACAGGCACTAGGAAATAGGGGGGTAGATCCTTTGCAAATAGCGAAGGAACCAAGAGATGGAGGGAGAGGGAAAAGATGGAGGAAACGTGTCTGGAGGAGAGGGAAAGGGGGTGAAAAAGAATTAAGATGTGCTATGTACATGTAGCAGCTCCCCACAAGGAATGTGATCAGTATGTACTGCAAACCTGCACTAACAAAAAATGAAAATTGAAAAAAAATGCACTGAAAAATAAAAGACCTCTCAATACCAATCCAAGTGGTTCCCTTGGGTTGGAAATTTCCATTCAAACTCCACACAAGCATTTAATTAAAAAAAAAAAAGAAAACCTAGTGCAACACTCCACAGGCCAAGAGATGACAGAAGATGCTGGTCAAAATTCAGTAGAACAAGTAAGAAAACACACATCCTTCAGATTTTCAAGCCTTCTAGCTCAACTGAACAGAAAAAGAGAGTAAGCTTAGAAAGAGCAAGTTTAAAGAATCTTTTAAAAAAATAATACTCTTCAGAAATTTGCTCAACTGATCCCATGTACAGACTGCCTATCTAAATAAAATCTACAATGCCTTGGAAAGTCACAGGCACTTCAGATAAAGCTGTTCAAAAAGCAAGGCATTCTCAGAAGCCTTCCAAAGCTCCATGCCATGGACCCTTCCCTGCCACGGCAACCACTGTCCGTTCCAGCTGTTCACCTCTTTACACAGGGCAGAAGCTGCACTGCAACAAATTTCCAAATGTCTCCATATGCCCACAGCAATATACAGTCTAAACTGTTCCTTTTCTGATACAGCAAATTATTTTGTCTTTTACTAGAGCCTGCAGAGATTTAAAGTAGCTGTTTGCAGTTCTAAAGAGCATTCGTCGGCAGTTTCAGGAAGTTTTATTGTTGAACTTCCAAGGAAGCTAATAAACATTTGTCTGGCTTCCCATTTAGATTTTCAGTATCAAAAGAATACACAACACAAGCAGAATTTCTTCAAATTAGATATTCATATCAGTCACAAAGTTTTATAGACTGTAGTAGCTCTAAAGGGCCTATGTACAGAAGGAATGTTCTGCAGAGACAGTCAAGTGACCACTGCTTCACCCTGGGCATCATTCAGTGAACTGGAATGACCACACTCTGGAAAACACACTTCACTTCACTTCTCCTCCCTTCCTCCACTACGATCACAGCCCTCTACAAATAACAGTGTGGCAGATGGGTGGTAGCACCAAATAAAGGACCTTCTAGAAAGTCCAGAGAGCAAAGCTTTCATTATGTGTACAAAAGAACGTGGCTGTGTCTTTGCAAGGCAAAGACTTTTGTAAGCACTTTAGCTGACAAATGTCCACGCCATAGGTGCAGAAATGTTTTATCTCATTAGGTTTCTTTCAAGACATTTTGTGCTTCTGTTAGCCCAGAACTAATCCATTTCTGGAAGTGAAATCCACTTTAAGCTATGACATCTTCCTCAGAGGGCTAATCACACCATCTTAGCAAAGCAGGACAAGTTACACGGAGAAAACTTGTCAGATTGCATGTGTCTGCACTTCCCTCAAAATGTACGAAGTATTATATTTTTATTTGTCTATTGAACTTCTAAGTTTCTGAAGAAAAGCCACACTTCTTTAATAAAAGAAAGTGTATCTTTTATGATAAAGTCCTTGTAACACATTTTTGTAAGTGTGGCATGGTGCCAGTTATGATATGATTTTATGGATAAAACTTTTACCTGCTGTCTTGGTTACTTTTCTCTCGTTGCTGAGACAAAACACCCAATACCTAAAATAAAGGAAGGAAAGGTTTATGTACCCTACAGTTCGTGGAAGTTTCAGTCCATACTTGGATGGTTCTGAGGCAGAGTGGCACATGGCAGAGGGCAAACGTTCATGGTGGCAGAACACAGCAAAAACCACAAGAGCAGAAGGGAGGAGTGGCTGCATGTAGTCTCCTTTTACCTCCCTTACATTGTAAACAGGCTACCCCCACCCAAGGGTTTTGTAGCACTCACATAATCTCCATGCCCTCCTCTTCCATAAGCTCAGGACGTATACAAAGTAAGCACCCTGGCTTCCTGCTGAGTCACTCAGTCAAACCTCTGGACTCCCCAAGTTGACACAATGTATCAACCATAACAATCCACCCCGTCAACTTGGCAATCAGACCCATTTCTTTAAACCAGTTCCCAGATACAAAGACATTATATTACATTACAATCATAACATTTTGCCCCCTAAGGACTCATGCACATCCCTTTATGCAAAAGGCATTTAGTTCATCTGGAAGAGTTGCCAAAGTCGTAATAGTTTCCCATTGCTGAAAAGTCCAATGCCCAACTCTCCTCCCAGAGAGAGAGTTAGTTACAAGCCCACCCCCAATGAAAAGTTAAACACTTCCAACATTTAATGGTACAAAATAAACATTACCATTCCAAAAGGTACCAATGAGGGAATATAGAGCATTGGGACTAAAGCAAGTCCAAAATCCAGCAGGGCTAACATTGGGTCCTGTAATTCTACATCCAGCACCTGAAGCAACTGGTGGTACATTGTGAGCTCCAAAGGGCTTGCATGAGTCCACCCCTATGGCACTACAAGTGGTTACAGCTCCCATGGCTTCTCTCTTAGGCCCATTTTGTGCCCTCCTTGCAGTTTTCCTCAGATGATCCACAGTCCTGGCTTTTTTAAACTTCTGAGGTCTCCAGTGCACCTTTTGCTTCACACTCAGCCTCACACACTGCCCTCTCAGAGGCACACTGCCTGGCCTCCCAGGCCTTCTGAAATCTGGGTGGAAGCCTCTTTAACCTCAGAACTCTTGCATTCTCCATGCCCCCAAAGCCAGGGCCACGTGGATGATGCCAAGTTCTGCTGCCACCTGGAGCAACAGCCAAACTTTCCTCTCTCTTGGCCATAGGTGTCAAGTGCCTGGATCGCTGGGCACACTGAATCCAATTCTGAGGAGCATATTTTCTATGCTGCCTCCATTCTGGAACCTGGTACCGCCACTATTCTGGAATATGGCTTTCTTTGGCTTCCTCCTCAAGGCAAGATCTCTCACCTTTACAGTTTTGAGGCTGCAAAGGGTGGAGACTTGCTGCTTGTGATGCACTCAGGCCATCTTTTCCATTCTCTTGTTCTTTCTCAGCAAGAGATCTCCTCAGTCTTATCTTTGCAATCCACAGCTTTACTGGATCTTCCTTTCTGGCCAAACTCACATTTTAAGTCATCCTGCTAGACTCTTTGTTCTTGATTCTCAATATAAATCTGGCTAAAAGCCCCCAACAATAGCCATGCCACTTCCCCAACATTCAACTGTCTTGAAATTTCTTTTGCCAGATTAATTAAGGGTTCACTGCCGCCCGTAATCTCAGTCTTAGGCAAAGTCTCTGGAGAGGAGCAAAATGCAGAAAAAACTTTCTGCCAAGCCATAACAGACATCACCTGGAGTCCACCAACCAGTGCAGTCCTTCCCAACAGAAACCTCCCTAACCTGGTCTTTACTGGCAGGATTTCTACCAGCCTTCTGGTCTTCTAAACTCTGACCTCAATCTCTCAAACAGAACAGCTGAAGGTGTTCTAGCGTATCTCTTTCAGGCAACAACTCTGAACCTTTCCAAACTCTTCCCACAAACCATTTCCAAAGGCACTTGAAACACATGTAAGGTATAGCAACAGCAATGACTCCACTCCTGGTACCAAATTCTGTCTTGGTTACTTTTCTGTCGTTGCTGAGACAAAATACCCAATGCCCAAAATGAACGAAGGAAAGGTTTATGTAGCTTATAGTTTGTGGAGGTTTCAGTACATACTTGGATGGTTCTGAGGCAGAGTGGCACATGGCAGAGGGCAAACGTTCATGGTGGCAGAACACAGCGAAAACCACAAGATCAGAAGGGAGGCATGGCGGCATACAATCTCTTTTTACCTCCCCTACATTGTAAACAGGCTACCCTCACCCAGGGGGCTTGTAGCACTCACATAATCTCCACGCCCTCCTCTTCCACAAACTCAGGATGTATACAAAGGAAGCACCCTGGCTTCCTGCTGAGTCACTCAGCCAAACCTCTGACCTCTCCAAGTTGACACAATGTATGAACCATAACACCTGCACATAGTATTCTAAAAATAAATTCTGTCGTGGTGATTCAGGAGAGGAGAAATGTTGTAGGCTTTCCTTTCTCTATAAACTAAATAAATAACTGTATTATACTAATTGTCACACCTAGGGTGGCTGCCATGATAGTTGACTGGTAACACTCAGCAGATTTCTTGAGGTGTTTTACTGAGACATAAAGAGTATACACCTATAAAATTAGAACAGTATTGAAAAATATGGACAAGGCCTAGAGGCTTGGTCCTTTTGTAAGAAAACCCTAAAATGACTATTATACCTCTTCCTTTTCAGGGTGGGTGGGGCTGGGGGTTGAACTCAGGGGTGCTCTGTCACTGAGGAACAGCCTTAGTCCATTTTATTTTGAGACAGAGTCCTTGCTTTGTTGACCTGCTACCCTTAATCTTTCAACCTTTCTGCCTCAGCTTCCCAAATACCTGAGATTACTAGAGTGTGCCACCACCCTCAGGATTACATTCCTGTTTTAAGAAAAAGAATTATATGTATATGTAAAAGTTTATACCTTTCAGTAAGCATATTCTGCCTCTTCTACAAGCTATTATTTAACTCTACTAAAAAGGAAAAAGTAAAATTTTAAGATATTACTCATTTTTTTCCTCTGAGCTTTTATAAAACCTTCCCTGGTAGAGTTAGGCTTCTTTTTAGGAAACAAAAATACATTTTAAAGACTCATGCATTCATGCTTTCATTTTTATAGAGCATCTACTAAGTTGCAAGTACTGGAGTGATAATTCAGCAGGAACAAAAGAAGTACACACTCTTCTGAAGCTTATATTATTGTGAAGAAAGGGGAGGAATTGAGCAACATGAGCTCAAATGTTAACAACTGCAATGAGACCTTAGGGAGAATGCACATAACCTAACGCCTGAGAACAGTGGGTGGGTGAGTGGGTGCACAGTCTACTGATACTGATGGCCAAGGCAGATGTGCTTAAGGAGGGGCCCTGGGTGAAGGTCCCAGTCAGTGGTCAGCTATACTTTGTATTTCAGGGAAAAGGCAGGCAGGAAGCTAACAGAAAATAAGCAAGAAAAGCAAATGCCAACACCTGAAAGGACACCTTGATAGCCTGAGGAACACACAGAGGTCCGAAGTGGCTGGAATAGCCCATGAGGTGCTGAAGGATAAGAGAGAAGCCAGAAGATTCCAATAAGGAACTCACTAGATGGTCTGGGATCTGTTATGTCACAACATGGACTTAGATTCATTCTAAAATCTGTGTTAATAAAATTTGAATTTACTCAAGCCTATGATAGTTATAGATAGGAAAGTAAGGTCTGAGTCTTTAAAGATTCTTTGGCCTACTGTCTTGTAATGCTTGATAAATTGTGTCAACTTGAGAAATCTAGAAGTTTAACTAAGTAACTCAGCAGTTCTACATCCTGGGATGGAGAGGCCATGCCCTTACTGCTCTAGGATGTTGTGCCTTGTGTCAATTTGAGAGGTTTAAAAGTTTAACTAAGTGATTCAGCAGGGGGCCAGGGTCCTTACTTTGTAAACATCTTTAGACTGTGCAAGAAGAGGGCAGGGGGATGGTGGGGGTGTAAAGGACTCCCCACCCCTGGGCAGATAGTCCGTGTACAATCAAAGGGAAATGAGGAAGGATTAATGACTGGCTCATCAGAGGAGCTTCAGTCTTCACCTTCAGTTTGGATGTCATCTTCTGGCTTCTGGTGAAGACTGTTCAGCTTCTACCTGGGTCTCTTCAGCTTTCATTATAGACTATAAACCTTCAGCATAGACTCTTCAGCCTTCCCTCACTGACCTATCAGCCTCCTGATGCGGACTTGCACAAAGCACTGCAGTGAGCTCCAGACCTTGGACTGGACCCTTCAGCTTCCAGCATGCAGACACCCTCTGCGCACTACCGCATCCAACTCTGTGACTGACCATTGTAAGCCAATCTTATAATTTCTCATACATTTGCATATCATGTTATATCTGTTTCTCTAGTAAACCCTGACTGATACATGTCTATAAAATGGATTGTAGCAAATGAGAGATGAGAATGAGGATGGAAGCATCAGTTTAGCAACACCAGCGCCTCAGGAGAGAAGATAGTGGCTTGGAGGGGGAAGGCTTGAGACAGGCACATGTTCTAAGAGTAGACCAGGTTTTGCTGGTTGATTAGATGTGAGGGATAAAAGAAAGGGAAAAATCAAGAATAACTCCAAAATTTCTGGTTCAAGTTGCTAGATAGATTGAGTACTTCTTTTTGAAGATAATATAACTGGGAGTAGAGGAAATTGGGTGCACAAAAGGGAATCAATAGATTTGCTTGGGTCATATTAAGTTTGGGATGTCTACTAGACATACAGATGGAACCCAGAGACGGGGTAACTAGACAGGACTGTTTAAAGCAGGGGAAGGGGTACAGTGCTAAAGATGTAAATTTGGGAGTCTAAGGCACATAGGCAGCTTTGAAAGTCACATAACTGGAGACATCCTAAGAGTAGAAGGCCTAGGTGCTGAAATACAACACTCAAAGGTCAAGAAGAGTAAGATACAGCAAAAGAGATAAAGGAATGGTCAATAGAGAAGATGTACAATTTCTGAGTGTACTAGGAGCTAACTGATCACGAGTTTTAGTATTTTCACTGCTATCTTTTCTTGCTATTAATATTATGTGCCCCCTCTTTTTTTCTCCCTCTCATTTATTTTGTGCTCCATACACCTTTGCTCTTTGGCACTGGGATTACTATCAATCTAAGAAAAAACTCATCTAGCTTCTTTGCCTTGTGTTATCTCTATTGGAATATCTAATTTCATTGAATATAAATGCCTATGAAAATTTTTAGACATATTTGCTTTTAAAAATTTCAGCTGGGGGGCTGGGGATATAGCTCAGTGGAATAAGCGCTTGCCTAGCAAGCGCAGGGTCCTGAGTTCGATCCCCAGTACCGCAAAAAAAAAAAAAAAATAATAATAATAATAATAATAAAATTTCAGCTGTATCCCATATTTTATGAAAATTATTTTTTTGAAATCATTTTAAAAACACCAAAATGAACAGAATTAGAATAAAAATCTCAGCTCTATGTAAAATCTTACATTCTCAAGGAGATCAAGAGATTTTCCCAGGGTTACACAGTGAAGTCAAAAAGACTAAAAGTAAATGCAGAGTGTGTGTGTGTGGGGGGGTGATACAGCAAAATTATTGAAGCAATGAGAGAGAGGGTAAAAATGGAACACAGACATAACTTCACAAAAGATTACTGACATCTATAGAAATGAACCCCAAAAAAGAACATAAAATATTTAGAGTCAGTGGAAAGTTCAATGTAAATTATTTTTTCTAATATTCAGATCAAACAAAAATAAGGAGGGGGAGGGAATCAGACTAGCTGCAAGATTTTCCCTCACAACATTCATTAATAGATGCCAGTGAAAGAATCACGAAGTTATGAGAGAAAACTCAAGCATAAATATAACAGGCAGGAAATCTCAAGCATAAAGAACACAGGGGTTATAAGTAGCACACTTGTCACTTCTTTAGAAATACAGTAGAAATTATAGGATAAAATCCAGCCTATCCAAGATGATTAAAAACGAAGATTTCAGAATGAAGAGGTTGTGGTTAAAGGACCTGAAATAGGCATCAAGTCCATCAACATACAGAAGGCTAAGCTACACCACTGAAGAAAGCAGAGCTGTGGAACAGAATGCACGTCGTATAGTTCCTAACAATGCAAAAATAATACAACTAAGAAAAGTCAAGGTGTGTGGCAGAAAAAGTGGAAAGGAGTGTAATTATTTATTTTAAAATCAATAAAGTCATCTCTAAGACAAAACTCCTAAGGCAGGCATACCAAATTTTGGTAAAGAATACCAAGAGGTGTTTAATCAACACTAAGATACTCTCTAAAAAAAAACACCTCAAAGAATATTTGATTCATTTTTACATAGGAAAATAATGCATTTCACATAGTTCTGCAGCTCTCTGGGAGCAAGAGGACTGGTAGAAGAGAAAGCATACAGAAAATGTCTCTATAAGAAAGATACAGAAAATGTCTCTATAAAGCTGGATAGTACAAACGGAGGTATTATTTTAATACACCACTGAATGAAAATCAGTAATATGGAGGGGTGAAAGGCTGGATGTAGGATTAGTTAGTTTTTCATAGCACCAGACCATTTTACCACAACATATCCTGTACAGCCCCCTAACTGGAAATAGATTGTGCTGGATGACATTTATAATATAAGAATCTCTAAACCACAGAAAGAAATGAATCTTGTGCAATGGAAAAAATGATACAACTCATAGAATATGAAGTTGAGAATGAACTGAAGATAGTGTCAAAACAAACAGAACAGGAGAGAAACAGAGGAGAAGCAAAATCCAGAAAAAAAAAATCCTCATACATGAGTCATGTAAAACAAATAAACAAACAAACAAAAAACATAAGCCAAAACTAAAAAAACCAACCTCAACAAAAACCAAAAGCCAGCTTAAGGCAAAATGAGGAAGCATAGTCTATTTGCAACAGGAAAGTTAAAGTCGTGGAGATTTGTGGGATGAAAGAGCTGGTTCAGGAGCTAGGTGTGCTGGTCCATTCTGATAATCCCAAGGCAGGATGATTGCAAGCTTGAGTCCAGCCCTGGCAGTTTAATGACGTAGTGAGAACATGTCTCAAAATAAAAATAAAAAAGGCTGGGGATGTAGCTCAGTACAAAGGCCCTAGGTTCAGTCTTCAGTACTGAAAAAACAAACAACCTAAGTTACAAAAAAAAAAAAAAAAGAAAGAAAGAATAAAAGGGTTATGAGAGGAAGCAGAATTAATAAGGACTTGGATGGACTTAAAATGTAATTTCTAAAATAAATGTAATTTCTAAAAATACAATGAGAGTAAATGTGCATATAAAAAGTATGAAATTTTGATTTTTCACAATGTACAATTAATGTGGATCTGTAGTGTTATAATAAACTAAAATTGAATTATACTGGATTGCTTTTGCTTTGATGTCTTTTCTTGAAACTGGAGATTAGCTTGTAAAGTCTTTCTTCTCAGATGTGGTATTGCTTTTGGAAATAAGCATCTTTTCCCGGGGAACAGCACATCTAGGCATACATCAGACAGAAATAATTTAGTAACTCCCCTCATATCTACTTCCACAGGAGAGATCTAGCCCAAGGGTCCAAAACAAACAGCAGAAATATGAGAAAGTGTATAGAATCACAAAGTACATGTAACCCTTCCTTTGGTTTAAAAGGATAACTTTAAGTTGGCTAAAACCAGATGTCTTTGAACTTAGTTCACTTTTTGTGTCTGATGCTGGTTAACTTCGCTGTCTAGAGCCCTGTGTTAGGTTTGAGTCAAAACACACAGCCATTCAGCACTCGAGTAACTTACTCCATTGCTTTAGCCCCAGACTCTGCGTGAACACTGAGCATTTGTCTTTTCAATGTTAATGCTCACCTATTGTTCCCTAACCCCATGCCAAATGTGGATCATGAGTTGATTGTTACTTTGGCACCAAGGGTATACACTGGATGCATCAAAACCAGAGGGGTGGCTCTTTGGATGCTACCTCAGCAATGCCAGTTTCAGATAGCAAAGATTATAATGTAGTTTGTAGCAAAATGAAGAAATAGAAAATATACCCAGAGGAAGACAGTGAAGAAAATCATCTGTTCACTTTGCAAAGATCTTGATCTTACAGACTGAATTTTATCATATCCAAGTCAACATCACTTATCATGATGTACCACTAAACAGGTAAAGATATTAGCACATATACTATGATACAATACATTTTATTATGTACTTTTACTTTATGCTTAGTGGAAGGGCTCTTTTACACTTGGACTTATCATGGGTCATGTTGCTCTGTTAACCATGCATTTTAGAATACGCTGAACAGCATAATTTTTATGAAAGCAGTTTATGGGATACTTATTTTCAAACTATCTTAATGAAATGATGACAAGATGAGAAGTTATGCCCCAGTCTTCACAGGCAATTACACTTATGTCACGAAGTCACCTGGCTAATAATTTTAAGATGCCACAGATGCTAAGATGGCTCTCAATTTCAGAGGCTGTGGGAAAATTACTTTAGAATTATGTGAAGTATAGTAAATTATATCATTATTTTTAACAGGGCTAATACATATTTTAAACGTGTGCACACTCAGAAACATGAAGAAAAAACTTTAAGCAAATATTTTTGGGCTGTGGAGTCTTTGAAATATTAATGTTTCTGCTGTTATGCTTTATTGTCTGTGAGCTCATGCAAACAGCCATTTGCCTGAGACAAAAAAATTATATGTGTGGTACATTAGGTTTTCAAAGATTTTGGTAATCATTTTGCTCCAAAGATTCTGGGCTTTATGGATGGAAAATATTTCACAATTGCTAATCAAAAATCATGTAATACTTACCACTTTGCAAGTACAGCAACATTAGGTGTAAAATCATGCACAAAACTACCTGATTTTATGTGATGAAAAAAATCAATTCATCTTGTTTATCTCTATACCACTGTATAACACAACAGAAATCACATAAAATTTTAGGGGAAACTACAGCTGGTATATGGCATTTTGAACTGAAAACACAAAATGTGGCTGGGTAATGATCCTACCACTATAGTTTTTAATGTAAGAGTAACATTAAATAAGTTAGCAAGTAAACCAGGAAATGACATCATCAGCTGTTCTTTGCTGCACATCTAAACCCAGGATCATTTACCTCTTAATATTCCTACAAGAGCTAACTTAAGATGTGCAAAGCTTGGTTTCTCATAAGATTTATATTTCTCTCTTCTTCAATAATTTTATAACTCAGGTTACACAGATGATGGCCCTTTTGATCAGTTCGTTTTTTCTCCTCCCTCATCTCCGTTGCCCTACCACTCAATCAGTTATCTTCCCTGTGATAATAACTGTACTCCTGGGTTTATCTATACCCCTGGACTCTCGCCTTGGGAAGAGATATAGCTGCCTCAGACTATACTATAACATACAGGGGTGTATACAAACTGCCAT
>PVLD010025684.1:0-23341 GCA_004027595.1 Dinomys branickii
GGAAGCAGAGAAAGGAGGAGGGAGACGGAGGAAGAGGAGGAGGAGAAAAAGGGGAACAATGATGTGTAGGTGCTAAGGACACCTAATGCAAAATGGCCTTAAACTTTCAGTCATCTTGCGGGAGCCCTAGACACAGTGGTAGTGGGGGGATGAGGGGGGAGGTTTCCAGAATCATGCCTCAACCCTAAAAAAAGCTTGTTTCGTGTCAAATGCGTTTTAAGAGTAGCTATTCCATATTCCAGGTATTTCCAGAAACGGAGTGGAGAGGGAATTGGTAATATTTTGTGAAATTCACTATGTGCGTTTGCAACACTATGTAGTGTTCTATGTCTGAGACTGTAAACGGGCTGCTCAGGTGAACTTTGACCTTGAAGTCATGTTTTGCTTTTGCTAATGTGTTATTTAAAAAGTTGACACTTGTCATCAATGTTTACAAGGAAGAAATTTCACAGTAAAGTTGAGTTCTGATCCTTCGCTTTTGAAAACAGGAAAATGTGGCAGAGCTGAGCTTCTGTTCTCTTATGAAAGAACAGTACCACCTTATCTGTGGTTTCGCTTTATGTGGTTTTAGTTACCCACAGTCAACTAAACCCTAACAATACTAAAAGAAAACTCCCCAAAGTTAATACTTTATAAGCTTTAAGTTGCTCAGCATGCTGAGGAACACGATGAAATCTTGCACCATCTCCTTTGGTCCTGCTGGGTATGAATCATCTTTTTGACCAACAAATCCATGCCATGTGTGCTATGTCCCTGTTACTCAGTAGCCATCTCAGTTGTTAATCAGTGGTCACTGTACCTCGGTGTTTGTGCGCAAATCACCCTTGTTTTGCTTAACAGCGGCCTCTGATTGCAAGAATAATGATGCTGGAGATTTGGATATGCCAAAGAGATGCAATAGAGTGTTTCCTTTAAGAGAAAATACAGTGTTTTGAGAGAGACTACATTCACATAACTTTTATTACAGTATATTGTTATAATTATTTTATTATTAATTATTATTTTGCTAATCCTTTACTGTATCTAATTTGTAAATTGAAACTTATCATAGGTATGTATGCGCATATTAAGTTTGATACAATCCTTGGTTTTAGGCATCCAGCAGGGGCCTTAGAACTTGCTCCCCTTGGGTAACGGCACCCCTGTAGTCCTCGGTGCAGATGGCAGCCTCTTTCTGATGGCACCTCAATGCTGCATTCAACAGCAAGTCCCAGTTCCCACCTGGCCTGGCTCCCTTATATTGCCCGCCTGGCTTCTTTAGAGGTTTGACTCTGTGACCCTAGCTAGACTTGAAGCTGGGACTGTTGTGCTTTCCCCATAAATTAAGTGTCCCATAAATATTCACTGAAGAATGAATGAACAAATGAACCAATCTTGCCCAAGGTTACCCAGAGTCCGATGCAGCGGTCCTCCTCAGGCTAGAATAAGTTACTGACAGCGTTTTCATCAGCTTGTGGACCTCTTCTTCCAGGCAGGTAACGGGTGAGCTGTCCAAGCCAGTTGACAGATGTCATGGTCACAGCTCCAGGGCAGCAGCTGTAGGAGTAATTCCTGATGAGTTTGCTGAATCTGGCCATCCTCTTTATTTTTATTAAAAAATCTTTATTTTTCTATTGCCCACAACCTGGTATTTAGGACCCAAAGCAAGTGATTTCTGGGCGCAGGGCCTTCTGTTCGTGTTTCTTTTTAAAGCTTCTTTAGATTCTCTGTTCAAGAAAAGATGACTTTTTCCTGGTGACCTAATTTTGCTTATCAGCTTTTCAACAATTTTGTGATTTCAGTTATTTCCTCAGGAAACTGTGTTTGATTCCAAATGAAACACTTAAGTGTTTTATCTGCAAATAACACACAAAGTGTCCCAAATGCACTGACTTTATTTATGAGTCATTTAAGAGAAAAAACTATTAAAGGAAAACTGGGCGAGGGGGTGGAGGGGGCTAGGAAGAAGGGGTGAAGCTGAGAGTGTTTAGTGTCTTCAGTGGGAGGAAGGGAGTCAGGATCTTGAGGGAATAATCTAATCTTAAATTACACAGGCGTGGCGGAGTATAAATTAAAATGTAAAACTCTTCTAAATTTAAAATATCCAATCCATGCTTTTGAGGAGAAATCTCTCTGACTCTGGTTTAATATTTTCATGCCATTTTGCTTTACCTAATTGAGATTCTACTGCTCTTTGCGGAAATCGAAACAGAGGAGAAATCTCCCTAGGGTTCTGAAGGCTGGCTGGTGCTTCATAAGTAAGCCAGAAGGGATTTCACAGTCCTCCCAGAAGGAGAGTATATGTATTCTAGAAAGCATTGAAATTTTAGTTGCCTCATTGCCAGTGTCTTTATGTCCAGAGGTGTTACACATATTGCTTTAAGGTAACAAGTAACTAGAATTCAAGAAACAAGAAGCATTTTCTGCTCTTACCCCGAGTGTATTTTCTGCACCTCTTTCAAAGCCTCACACTTAAGTGGGGAGAGAGACATTCTCCTTTTTCTGGAATCATTTAGTAAGCGTGCCTGGTGTACCTGTTACCTAGGCAAACGAGAGGCAGGGAGTGGAGGTTGAAAGCATTTGTTCCAACCACCAAAGAGATAATGGGGCGCAAGAGAGTACACAGAACTCATGCCATGAAATCATTCCCAATTTTAAAAAGCCAGTCACGGGATGGAGATAAAACTTATCTATGTCATTGATTCAGTTCACTTCCTCATTCATTTATACATTAGTGATAACACATTTATTAATTTACATTGAGAAAAATGTGACATGAACAAAATCAAAGACTGGCGAAAATATCACCCAGTGTATAAAAACACCCAGGATTTTATGTGTATCAGACAATGGGCCAGGTGAATGCTGCACACCAGTAATCTCAGCACTCTGGGAGGCCGAGGGAGAAGGAGGGAAAGTTTGAACCCAGCCAGGGAAACTTAATGAGAACTTGTCCCAAAATAAATAAAGGGCTTGGGATGAAGCTCAGTGGAAGGCTCTGGGTTCAATCCCTAGTGCTCACCCCCCACAACATTATCAAAAAGTGTACCCACAAATGAATAAACAAAGGAAAAACTCTGATGGAAAATTAAGCAAGGATCATGAACATGTAACTATATAGAACAGACATCCTCATTGCTAGCCTCAGTAGAGATCAGAAGGGTCATTTAAACAATTAAATACTATGCATCCCATATTTATTAGCAAAATTAAAACAGAATATTGAGGAATGAGAGAAATAGTTGTCATAATTATGGAAAAATAAATCTGGTGGTAGCTATTAAAAAAAACGTGTGTATTTCCTCTTTGGGTTTGTGGTTCATTTTGGTTGGAATTCAGGTGCAGGAGGGATATTGACAAAGGCATGTTACCTCCCAAGGCTCTGGCTGCTGGTCACAGGACAGAGAAGAGTGCCAAGGAGTGGAGAGAAAGAACTTTATTATGGTAAGTCAGCTGATCAGAAGGTGGTTTGAGTTCTTGTTTTAAATAGTCGTTTTGCTACGAAGCTGGTTTAGGGGCTGTTTTATAGGAGTTGCTGATCACAGACAGGTGGGAGCCTTCTCACCGGTTGAGGTTTGTGACCAAATGGCACATGTCTGATCCTAACTGTCTAGTCATGGCGTTCTTTTCAATTCTACAAAGGTCAAGAGCAAAGTTTGTTGTTTCCTTGGGCTGCTTTTGTCCTGAGTAGTCTGTCCATGTGACTGCTGCATTACACAATGGGCAGGCTAGAGGTGTGAGCTGTTCCAAGCACCTTCTGCTGATCATGGAACTCACAGCTGGGGGTGGAGGAGCACACTTCACTTGATTATTGTGAAAGGTGAAAGCCATATGAAGTGAAATGAGGAGCTGAGCACATGACCTGGTGTCAGTATTGGGCTTCAGATACGCAGGGCAAAAATGTCCGATATGCAGGGAGCTTTTGTAGGCAGGTGAATCCCTGGCTGCAGTTAACTTGGGAAATGGAGTGATCATCATTAGAAGGTGTTAAAGATCAGACTTAGTTTTTGAAAAGGATGTTCTAGCTGTCATGCAGAGGTGGGTGGTGGAGAGGCACTGGACTGGAGGCAGGGAGGTAGGGCACTGGCTGTAAAGAGAAATCCAGATGCCAGGAGATAAATGCCTGGTACTGGGTCAGTGGGCCTGAGAGGAGGGGATACTGTCAAGACACTGGGGGTCAATGGGACACTAAATGACACTCAAGATTGGACTGACATATGCCAGTGTCTTAGGAAACAGGTATGAGTCCAAACCTCTTAGAACAGGGTGGAGAAGTTCAGGAAACAAGACTACCTTATATCAAGTTGTGAAATAGCTGAAATTCATGCTAAACGCTTCCTCTTACCTTAGTGGACATTAAATCCCAGGGCCCTCAAGGTCTGCTGGATTTCACAGAACTCTACCAGTGTGCAGCACCCTGGACTTCTGCCAGGGGTGCTACAGGCTTAGAAAGTTTCCTCCTTTCCAGGCGGTAAGCTGTGAGCTACTGGAGGACAGGGATTGTCCCGGTCATTACTGTTTGTGTCCCAGCCTCCAGCCTCATGCCTGTCACACAGTAGGTGTTAAATAAACATTTGCTTATTCAGCAATTTCATCTAGTTATTAAGATAATTAAATTGGTCACACCAAAATATGCACCATATGGCTTTCCTTGAGTTGTTAACCTGGAGAAGATAGTGATTGTGAAACTTCTTAGAGATGAAGAGCTTTTAGGAAACTATCTTCCACTCCTGTCAAATCATGCAGTACACACAGTCATCTAGCTGAACTGCATTAATGTGGCTTGGCAGAAAAATTATTAAGTGCTGTGTTTAGTTATGAAAATCTGATGAAATAATTTATGTAATATATTTGGGAGATCATAAAATAGAGCAGAAATTCATGAAATCCTAGATGGATTTGAGGGCCTTGATCCAGTTATATTAACTCACGATATGCAAATATACTAAGCTCACGTTAAGAGCCGTTTAGCCTAGTCCATAACTCAGCATTTCATACTGTAGCATGCTGGGCTTTCCATGACTGAAGCTTGCCCTGGGATGGTGAGTTACCCGTCTGATTTCTCTAACTGCCTCTTTTTCTTACCCCGCTGCATGTTTCCAGGTGCACTAAGGCCAGTGTAGCTTCCTTTTCATACACACTGTGCATGTTGTCTTTTCCCTGCAAAGTCTAGGATCAAGCTCCTGGAGGGCAGAGACTCGGTCATTACTGTGACCTCTAAAAGACAGTTTGTGTGTAGCAGGGGCTCAGTAAATGTCTACTGATTTCAATTAGAATAAGCCATGGAAAAGGGAAGTTATTTTAGGGTCCTATGATTGGGTTGAAGGGAAGCTGTATCTACAAGTCAGAAGCAGGTTCTAAAAAATCACAGCTCTATTTCTGGTTCCCAGCAAGGCCAGGCTCTTGCCTCTCATCCTTGACTTTCACAGACTTCATTCACATCAGGTCCAGAAACAAGGGATATTTTGGGAGTAATAACTGTAACCATGGCAGCAATTACTTACTGCTTATGTGTCAAGCAGAATACCAAGTCTTTGTGTATTTTAATTCTCATTTGTGGGAGATCAGTTCAGGAGAATTAAGGCCTAATTGATGTCCTCTGTGGGTACAAAGGAGAAAGGCAGCACTTAGGGACGATGGCACGATGCAAGGTCTAGGGAAAAGTCAATAGAGCTGAGATCAGATTGTTCACCTGAGCACGTACTGATGGATAACAGAAGGTAGAAGAGTCTTGTGTTACTTTACTTTCTTATTTTAAAGATAAATAAATGGAGACATAAAAACAAAGATAACACAAAAACAATAAAGGCAATACAAAATTATAGAGAAGATAGTAGAGAATTAGCACTGGGTGCTGTATTACATAATGTTCTCTTTGCATTTGTTATTGTGTTACTTTTATTACTTGTACCTGTGTCTAAGCGAGTAAAGGTGAGATGAGACCCTCAGGTGCTTCCTGTCCACTAGAGGCAAGAGCTCCCTGGCTTGCTGCATGCTAAACTAATTTTATGTCTATTTGTCTTACATCCTCATTCACCCCCGGGTTGGGTGACAAACTAGCAGGACTAGGTCCCTACAAGTGGCACCTGGGAGGGGAGACACTTGAGTAGGCTGGCCCCTAAATGTGTCACCTGGGACAATGTCTTAGTTACTTTTCTCTTGCTGTGGAGACAAAACACCTGACATTTAAAATTAAGGGAGAAAAGGTTTATTTAGCTCACAGTCTGTGGAGGTTTTAGTCCCTAATCAGCTGACTCCAAGGCAGGGTGGCACATGGCACAGGGCCAACACTTCAAGGTGGCAGAAGACAGCAAAAGCAGCAAGAGCACAAGGGGGAAGAGCCAGCCTCTTTTCTCCCTTCTATTGTAAGCAGGCAATGACCCACTAGGGTGAGTGTATGTACATTCACAGCATCTCCATGTGCTTCTCTTGCACAAGATGAAGGTGTGTACAAAGTGAGGACCCCGGTCCCCTGCTGAGCCACTTAGTTAAATTTCTAAGCTTCTCAAGTTGACACAGTGTATCAACCATTACAATCCACCGTTTGTCAATTTGGCGACCAGACACATTTCTTTAAACTGGTCTCCAGGTACAAAGACATGCTTATTTTTATCATTTCACAACTTGAACATTAACAGCAGATTTAACAGTCCTTAATAACCAGTATTAAGTCTATCAACATCATATTACACTAGAACCATAACATTTTGTCCCTGCCCCCCCTAAACTAATACACATCTCTTTATGCAAAAGGCATTTAGTCCATCTGCAAGAGTTGCCATAGTCCTAACAGTTTCAGCATAGCTGAAAAGTCCAAGTTCCAACTCTTCTCTGAGACTTAAGGCAAACTCTTATTTGCAAGCCTTTGTACAAATGTAAAGTTAGACACTTCCAACATTTAATGGCACAAAATAAGCATTTTTATTCCAAAAGTTATAAATAGGGAAATACAAAAAATTGGGACCAAAGGAAGTCCAAAACCCAACAGAGCCAACATTAAGTACTGCAGTTCCATTTCCAGCATCTGAAACAATCTGTAGCAAATTGTGAGCTCCAAAAGGCTTGAGTGACTCCACCCCTATGACTCTTCTGGTGGTTACAGCTCCCATGGCTTCTCTCTTGGGGGCTGGCTTTGCTCCCTCCTTGCAGGTTTCTTTAGATGATCCATGTTCCTGGCTTTTCCAAATTTCTGGCATCTCTACTGCACCTTTGGCTTCACACTCACAGCTTCACACACTGCCTTCTCAGGGACACACTGCCTAACCACCCAGGCCTTCTGAAATCAGAGTGGAAGCTTTTTTAATCCCATAACTCTTGCATTCTGCATGCACCTAAAACCAGTGCTATGTGGATGATGCCAAATTCTTCAGCCAACTGGAGCAACAAATTTTCTATACTGCTGTCATTCTGGAACACTGTACTCTGCAGATTTCTCCTCAAAGCAAAGTCTCCACTTTGTATGATGCCCTTGGGACATCTTTTATATTCTCCTGTTCCTTCTCAGCCGTAGAGATCTCCTCAGCCTTATATTTGCTGTCCACAGCTTTACTGGAGCTTCCTTTCTGGCCAAACTCACAATGTTTTAAATCATCCTCTGGGATCTTTGCTCTTGATTCTCAGCATACATCTGACTGAAATCCCCCAACAATAGCCATGCCACCACCTCAACATTTGACTGCCTTGGAATTTCTTCTGGCAGATTTATTAGTCCACCACCCTTAATCTGAGTCTCAGGCAAAGTCTCTGGACATGAGCAAAATGCAGACAAACTTTCTGCTAAGGCATAACATACATCATCTGGACTCCAATAACCAATGCAGTCCTTCTTCCCAGCAGAAACCTCCTGAGCCTGGTCTTTACCTGCTGGATTTCCATGAGCCTTTTGGTCTTCTGAGCTCTGACCAGAATCTCCCATACAGAACAGGCTAAGGCATTTCAGCTCTACTCTTTCAGGTGACAGCTCTGAACTTTTCCAAATTCTTCCCACAAGCCATTCCCAAAGGCTCTTGAATCACATGATCAGACATAGTCACAGCAATGATCCCACTCTTGGTACCAAATTCTGCCTTACACATAGGGATCTGACTGGAAGCATAGGCTGCTTTAGTATAAGTGGCATGCTGCGGTGGGGAGGGCTGCTTTGCTGCACTCATTCTCATGGCAGCTTAGAGGAATTACTGTTCAATGATGGACATAAGATCAGAGAGGTTAACTGACTTGCCCTTAGGCTACTAAGTGATCGTCTTTTGGTCTCTAACATTTGAGCTTGAGTTGCAAGTTGTTGCTTGCTTGCTTCTTCCCAGCCTGCCTCCCTTTATGGATCTGCGTGGCAAGCACTTTTCCTAGGTTTTTTTTTTCTTGTACCGGGAATTGAACTCATGACCTTTGGCTTGCCAGGCAAGTGCTTATGCCACTGAGCTATATCCCCGGCCCCCATTTCTAATTCTTGACCTTATGTCCCAATTAATATTTGTAATCCTGGTGAAATGCTGAAATACTTGACCCTAAATTACTTGGTATGGCATTGTTTCCTTATTTTTATTTTTTGCAGTATCGGGGATCTAACTCTGGACCTTGGGCTTGCCAGGCAGGCGCTTATTTCACTGAGCTGTATCCCCAGCCCTGTTTCCTTAGTTTTAAACATTTTTTAATCTCAAGAAGGTTTTAAGTTAAATATAGTTCATGTGTTAATTCTCTTCCTATTGCTGGGACAAAGTTCTACCTGACACATGCAACTTAAAGGAAGAAAGACTTTTTTGATCATGGTTTCAGTCCATGTCCAGCTGCTCCAAGGCAGAAATGTCATGGTGTAAGTGGGGGGACCACTTGGACTGCTTCAAAGCTCGGGGCATCTAAGGACACCTGAGAATGTAACTCCTCTTGTCTAGCACAGGTGCACAGCAAGATACAGTTATGTAACCATGAATTAGCACAGGCAGACACCCATGCATGCGCTGGTCGGCACACTGTGTAAGCATGTAAACATGAGATAACAACCTGTATGAGAACTATACAACGAAGATGCGGGGGCATGCGTGCTCTTGCTCTCTTGTGCTTTGCTCTGTTCCCTCCTGCCTGCCATTGCTGCTGATGTCTTGCATTCTCTAGCCTTTGGACCTCACCTTTGAAAATCTCCCCTGTGTCCTCCAAGCTGGCTGATAAAAGGTCTGGAGGGGGGAAGCTGCTCAACCCATGGCAGCTAAGGGCAAGGGAAGAGCCAGAGCAAGAGACACCTCCTCCAAAGTCTTGCCCCAGTGACTTACCTCCTAAGAGCCTGCTCAGCTGTGAACTTATCAGTAGCTTAATCTCCTGGTGAGCACAACATAGAACCCCCAAGATCCAATCCCCTTCGGAAGGTGCCGCCTCTGAACAAAGGCTTTGGAGACAGTTCAGATCTCAGGCAGAGTGGCTTCTGTATTCAGGCACTTGTGCACACTTGGCACTGTTCAGCATGGGTCATAGTTAAGGGGATTGACCCTATTAAACAAGCAGCTTGTTTCCAAAACGTATTTATAATGGGATAATTAATTTAAACACGTGATTGTAAGTCAGAAAATCCAAAAATATCCTACTAGATTTAAAAGCAATCATGGGAGTTTTAAAATTTCAAAATATATGCTTATATGTTTAAAAACAATGTTTTTTAAAAAATTAATATTTTAAATGGACAAAATTGCATACATTTATCATATATCAAGGTTTGGTATATTCTTTGGATAATTTAAATACTTATAGAGGACATAAAACACAAGTGCAATTTAAAATGTTTAAAGTTATTAACTAAGATTATATATTAATTAATTTAATACATTAATCAAAGCTTTCTTAGAAGTGATTGTTGGGGCTGGGGATATAGCTCAGTGGAATAAGCACTTGCCTAGCAAGCGCAGGGTCCTGAGTTCGATCCCCAGTACCGCAAAAAAAAAAAAAAAAAAAAAAAAAAAAAAAAAAAAAAAAAAAAAAAAAAAAAAAAAAAAAAAAAAAAAAAAAAAAAAAAAGAAGTGATTGTTAAAATTTGCTAGTTTGGAGACCACAATAAAACCTAAAAGCAAAACTCAGCAAAGACCTGGAGTTTTCATTTTGAATGTCATTGAATCACTTAAAAAAAAACCCAAAATTCAAAACCCAAAGCTCCTGCATAGTTTCTGTTCACAAAGTCATTCAAAGGCATAAAAATATCACATTGATATGATATATACCCAAAGTAAAAAGAATATTTTGTGGCATTTTCCAAATATTATATGATATATTTTAATAATATATCCTCAAATATACATACCATAATTACATGCTATATGTATCAATAATGTATTTTTAATATTCCCATGTGTGTTTTTCCTTACTTAAGAAACAGCGGGCAGACACCGCACACTGAGGGTTGGATGTACTTGTCTGAAAGCTGTTTTCTGCAGCTCTCATATTCAGTGACCTGTGTAGAGAACAAAGGGATTTGGCTCCGTGAAGCCTAATTGCCTGCTGAATAAATAAATAAATAGACGACGCGCTGCGCTCATTAAATGAAGGTAAATATTGACCCTGACACCAGATGTTTTCTGGGTGCCAGCTCAAGTGAGCCAGCATCCCTCATCCGTCAGGGGCCTCTGTCGAGCAGGCGCACAGCCTGGGAAGGGACTGAAATGTCAATATGGCCTCCCGCTTGTGGCTTAATCTCCCTGTACACCCCATCTCTTCCACCAAAGTAGCTCACAAAATCAAAAATCTAAAGAAGAAAGACTAGGATGGCTATTGATTGCCTAGCAAAAGATGGTCCCCTGGGAGCCTTTGTTAAGTCAGACTGGAAAGAGTAAGCCTGTCTCGGTTCTACTTCACTTTGCATTTAACAAAGGAGAGATGACTGTTGGTCAGGCCTTGGAGTGTGGGGAACATGGCGGCGTGCCCTCGCGGAGAGAGACCGCCTGCCTCCTATCGGAGCCCTCACGATGAGGGTGGTAACACCAGTTATTTGTCACGGTTTAGTTTATAATGATATAACCCAGCCTGAAGTAAAAGGCTGTGGATGTAATAAAGTTACCTACAGCGCCTTCTGAGTAACATCACATTGCTTTGGCATCTGCCCCCCTCCACCTCTGCTTTCCAGCCCCTCCTATTTTGGGAGCCCAGGGGAAGGAGGGGACAGCAGGACAGGAAAGTGGGAAACCACAGAGACTTCTGCAGGGAAAGTTCCTTCTCTTCCTAGCTCGAGTACCCAGTACAGCACCCAAAACACTTTGGAAACATCTTGCCCTGACATTCTTTTTTTTTCTTTTTCCTTAGGTTTTAAAAAGACTCATCCCAGAACTGAGAAAGATACGGGTTGTGACCCTGCAGTATATTATTAGTATTACCCTGATTATTTTATTAGATAGTTGCCATGATCTTAGATTTCTTCAGTAATTGTTTATTTCTGTATTTTTTTGTACAGGGTTTTACTTTACTTTTCATTAATAAAGGGGAAATGTCTCTTTCAGTTTTGTGCTGAAACACATGGTTTCGTGCATGCTGGACAACTGCTGTACCACTGAGCCAAAAACAAGTCATTTTTATTATTTTTTTTTTAGTTTGAGGCAAGGTCTCACTAGTTTGCCCAGGTGGCCTCCCAAGTAGCTAGATCACAGGAGTGTGCCACTGTGTCCATTTCTGCATTTGTTTTTGATAAACAATAAAGCACATCATCTTTAAAGATCCTTTATAGCTACTAATTCCTATGGATGTAACAATAATACAAATCTATAAAAGGCTTTCATGGGAAGAAAAGAAAAGCAGACGCAAAACTTCAAAAGCATCACTTATGATGTTTCCATGTACATGACATTACAAGATAATTTATTGAGATAAAATTCACATAACATAAAGCCAATCATTTTAAAGTGTATGATTCGGGGCTGGGGATATAGCTCAGTGGAATAAGCACTTGCCTAGCAAGCGCAGGGTCCTGAGTTCGATCCCCAGTACCGCAAAAATAAATAAATAAATAAATAAATAAATAAAGTGTATGATTCTATGACATTTAATACACTGACGATGTTACACAATCACCACCTTTTATCTAGTCTCAAAATATTTCCATTACTCCAAAGTAGCCTTACCTGTTAAGTATATTTTCCTCGCTCCTCTTTCCTTCACAACTTCTGGCAACCACTAATATGCATCTGTCTCCTTCAATTAATCTACTCGGGATATTTTGTGTAAATGGAATAATACACCATGTGACTTGTTACGTCTGGCTTCTTTCATGTTACATATTTTAGAGTTTCATCCATGTTGTAGCATGTACCAATATTTCATTTTAAAAATAAAAGAACAAAAACATATTAACAAATAGTCATTTACAAAATAGCACAAGAACAATACAAGCAATACTGAATTACAGACAAGGTGACAGGAAATTAACAATCATTGTTGTATTACATATTGATATCTTCAAAGTAGTTACTCAGGAATACAAATATAGACATGCAAGATTGATCAAATAATTAATCATTAACTATTCCTTCAATAAAGCAATAGAGGGCCGGGGATAGAGCTCAGTAGCACAAACACCTACCTGGCAAGCGCAAGGTCCTGAGTTCAATTTCTGGTACCAAAAAAAAAAAAAAGCAATAGAAATCAGTAGTACAACTATGTTAGCTATCCTGTATATACATACTTTTCCCTTCTTTTCTCTTTTCCCACACCCCAGTCGCCCTTTACTTTTGAGCATTTTCCTTTCATTACACAATGTCTATCATAACTCCTAAATTTTATTCACTCTTTTAGGTTCTTACACTAGTGAGACAATATGTTGGTTACACATGCAGGTCTGATTCATGTCACTTATGAGTATGGTCTCTAGTTGTGACAGTTTACTTATAAAAGCCTTGAGTTTATCTTTCTATATATCTGAGTAATATTCTATTATATAAAAGTGCCACATTTTTTTATCCATTTCTCAGTGGATGGACATTTGGGTTGCTTCCACGATATAGCTATGACAAATTGTGCTGCTATAAACATGTGTGCACATATATCGCTGTGATACGATGTTTTTACCCAGAAGGGGAATAGCTAGGTTGAATGGGACCTTTAGGCTTAGTTTGCTGAGAAATCTCCAAACTGATTTCCACAGTGGTTTCACCAGTCTGTATTCCCACCAGCAGTGGAGAAGAATTCCTATTTCTCCACAGCCTCGCCAGCATTTGTGATTGGTCGATCTTTTAATGCTAGCCTTTCTTACAGAGGTAAGATGAAATCTCCGTGTTGTTTTAATTTGCATTTCTTGAATGACTAAAGATGTTGAACATTTTCTCATGTATTTATTTGCCATTTGTATTTCTTTGTCTGAGAAGTGTGTATTCATCTCAAATGCCAATTTTAGGATTGGGTCTTTGAATGGGGGGGTTGATGTTTTTAAATTCTTTATATGTTCTACATAGAAGACCTTTGTTCGAGGGACAGTCAGCTAAAATTTTTTCCAAATTTGTGGGTTTTCTTTTGACTCTGTTGGTGATTTCGTTAGATGTGCAGAAACTTTTCAGTAGGATGAGATCTCAGTTGTTGATCCTTTGAAGTATTTCCCGTGTGGTTTGGTTTTTGTTTATGAACTCTCTGTCTACCCCTATGTCTTCAAGATTTTTACCTACTTTCCCTTCCAATAGATTTTGTGTTTCTGTTTTAATATTGAGATCTGTGATCCATTTTGACTTGAGTTTGGCACATGGTGACAGACTTGGGTCTATTTTCAGTCTTCGGCAGGTGGCAAGCCTATTTTTGCAGTGCCATTCATTAAAGAGGCTATCGTTCTTCTAGTGAGATTGTTTGGCTCCTTTGTCAAAAATTAGGTGGCTGGGTGTGTTTGTGGTTGTGGCTGTTTCTTCCAGTCTGTTCCACTGATCCTCATATTTTCATGTTTCTTCGTATATTTACTAATTTTTTGACATTTTAATATTGTAATATAGCAACTCTGAGAATTGGATTTTCTTGCTTCTCCCAGAGTTTGTTGTTCTTTATTGTGAAGACTACAGTCATTTGTCTCTTTAATTACTCTTTAAAACTAGTGGGGTTTTTGGCAAAGATTGTATGCCTTGTCATGTGTCATCACTGAAATATCTATTCTTTTGCTCATATCCTGTGAGAATTTTGACAGACATTTTTTTGAATGCTGAGAGCCAGAAAGAAAACAAAACACAGAACCAAAATCGCCTCTCTGGGTATTTGGGGATTGGCTCTCTGCCAGGGCTCAGGAACACCTTCAAGCACTTTGCCGGGCTACTTACCACTCTGCTGTAGCCTTCACTTCCTGCCAACGAGAGGAGCCAGAGGGGAAAGCTTAGCGTCTTCTCTGGCCTTTTCGGAGCATGCACCCTGCTCCATGCATATTGCTTTCCAAACTTCCCACTATCCACAGAAGCTTTTGAATTCCCTCATTTCCCGAAGAAACGCTTCCAGTTTTCCCTTTGAGGCATTAGACTCCCTATTGGACGTCTCACTTACAACCTTTTGCCCCAAGTGTCTGCGGGCTTTTCTTTGACTGTATAATGTTTTCAAGTAATACCTGCTGCTTTCCTGTCCTGAATGTGTCTGAGGCAGATATAACAGGGGCAAGTGCCTTACATCCGTCCTCCAGGGGCCTGAACAGGTTAAAACAGGAATCACAGTCCCCTAAGGAGAGATCTGCTGTTCCGTCTGTACCTGGGGCTCCACACTGAGAACACAGGGTACCATCTTACAGACCACCGCTGTGTGTCCTCCTTTCCCTGCCCCCTTCCTTCATTCCTCCCTATCCTTGTCCAACTCTTTCTGAGGACAAAACGTGTGAGGTCCTGTGCTAAGAACTAGGGTATTAAACAATGTAAGTAACGTCCCTAAAGTCACGTCCCCTGAACAAGTCGGAAAAACTGACACATCGGGCAAGTTTCAGCTGAATGAATAAAGTGACATGGTGGTGGTGCCAGTGTGACACTAGGCCCTTTACGGGTAGGGGCTGGGCCCAAATAAATGGAAGCAGTGGAGTCAGAGATTTCCACTGAAACTGAGTTTAATGACAGTTCCTTGATATTTTTGAGGTTTTTCTACATTTACATAGATTTTAATGAATTGATCCCCAAGATTGCCTCCTATGGCAACTGAGAAATGCTTATGGGATGCATGTATATATTGTGGATTGTGAAAACATGATTAAATATGAAATGACAAATGTTTTACACAAGAACCATATCATATTTTAAAGTCAAAGATAAATTAATTTTGTAACCTCTTTACTATTCTGTTATTTATTTATTTGTTTGTTGGGTTTTGAGACAGGGTCTCAAACTTAGATATCAAAGGGCATAGTGGCTAAGGCAGGAAGATGGTGGTGGTTAGAAAAACAACCAAGTCAAAGTATAAACATGAGTACATGAACCACAGTGGGACAAGCACCCTTCCTCAGTCTACGCACTCCTCTCTCTGCCTTTGGTCAAGGAATGAACCCTTTCTTGGATGCATTAGGTTTCTCAGCCATAGTGACCCCTTGCCAAGTACTGCACAGCCATTTCTATGACGCATGAGCCAAGAAATGCAGGCAGTGGCTCGGGACTCCATGGTGTTTCCACGTTGCCCGCGGTGGCAGATTACCTGGGAAGAGTAGGTGATGGGGCGGCACCACATCTTTGCCCATAGCCTTTGTCTATCCTTGATGACAGTCTGGCTCTGAGGACCTTTGAGTACAACACAAAAAGCCTCAGAAGAGTAGAGTTACCCTGGAGTGTTGGCCTAAATTCTGACAATTTGTCCGGTCACACACCCAAAAAATCTTATGGCACAGGAAACAGAAATGACCAATGAAAGTGATTAAATTTACTCTGAAGCAAGTTTCCATTAAGAATAAGGCCAGTGCAATTGGTTCAAGAAGACAATAAGGCTTCTGTAAGATGCAGCAAAGCAAAAATATCTTGTGGAGTTCTCCTCCCACACTTGCTGTTCTGACGGCACCTCCTTGTTCACATCAAGCTGCTGAATGCAAACGCAGGGAGGCATCTGTAGGAGAAGAACGTCCCATTATGAACAGGTTACCAAAGCTGAGCCACATTAAAGACCTGCCTCTCACCCCACAGTGGCTCATAGTCACCTTCATGTTTATATCTGAAGTACTGAGCTCATTGCTTAAATCCCAACGCAACTGAGCCTTATCTTAGACCTCAGATTTTCTAGGGACATTCTGAAACTTGCTGTTTGGGACAGGCAGCTGTGTCCAGTTGGGCTTCCAAAATATGCTTGCTTGTGTGGAGCTGATGGTCAGAAATGTAAGAGGCTCCTGGAAGAGCTGTGGGTGTCTTCCCAGGTGGCAGTTCCCTAGAGACACAGAGAGGAGCATTTCTCACAGCAGTCGACCCTTGGAGATGGAAAAGGACGCAATTACCAACCGCCCTCCTTAGCAGAGCCTTTCTAAAGGCATACCTCCCACAACTTTTGTAGCACCCTGTCCACGGAGTATGATTTTGAAATACATTGCCTAGCCTGAGTTTGCAAGGGCGTTAGAATGAGTAGGAGGTGATGTCTGTGGAATGATTTCTTGAACAAAATCCTGCACTCTGGCTCAACATACTCACCATTTAAAAGACCCTGTGGTCCAGGAAAGAGGGAAAGAAGTTAAGTATTTTCATTGACTAGGAAAGCTTATTTCCAAGAGGCAGCAGATAGGTATCCTTTAAAAAAGTCCTTTAAAAAAAAGGCTTGTAGATGGTGATTTTGGTCTCGTACTATCTTACGCTGTAAATTACATGGTGTAGGTTTCAATCAGCATTATGTTTGGATACCTATTACAAAACCAAAAACGTTCCCAAACTCTTCAGCAATGAATAGCAGGACTTTAAACAGTGTGGGCATTCCTTCTTTCTGCATAAAGGAGCTCAAGACAGGAGCACAGGATCCTTGCTGGTTTCTTTGCCACTGTGTTAAGGTAGCTGTTTGCCCTCCAGCCATCAAATTCAAATTCCAGCTACCAGAGGGGAGGACAGATTCATGTCTCCTTCTGTCTTTTAAAGGCTCTTGGGAAGGCGTGTAAGAAACACTGTGAAGTACCATTTAATATGCGACATTTACGTCTCATGGGTGAGGGTGAACTGCAGGGCCGTACCTACCTACGAGAGAACAAGAGAAACGTACCCAGCCAAACCCTGGCGCTTCAGCTGCAGAGCCGGATCATCTGGCACACTGTTCTTTGATACGTACATAATGAGAAGGTAAATTTTAACCTCCACTTCTCATAAATCGCACAATCAGAAGTGACTTTTGGATAAACATTCAAAAACTTTCTCATCTTATGTATGCTACTTTTTAGGTTTCAAACTAAATTGAGTAGTTAGAAGCTGTGGGTATACATGTTATGTGCCAAGAATTATCTTAGGTGTGACAGCTAAAAGCTGAACGGGGCTGGTTCTGCCCTTAAGATGACAGATATGTAAACTCTAACTCTGTAATCAGCAAATAATCCATTCACCAGGAAGAGAACATTCACGTGCTGGTTTTCTAGGGTCCTGCTTGTGCTTTTATTTTATACGACAGTGATCTAGTTAAAATAAGATTGCTACTTGCTAAGAACTATCATTCTGTAAGACTGCAGACCTCACAAGGACAGAGAACAGCTTGCCACTGCTATACCTGGCACGTAGTGAATGGCCAGCAATGACTGGCTATGTAGTAAAATGAAAGGAAATTAGCAAAGGGAAGCTATGAATAGCATTTGTAAAATATATAACTCATATAATATGGGACTGTGATTATGAAAACATGTATCTGTAAAAGGTAAAAAGGCATAGGATGACTATCTTCCATGAAAATATGGTCTTTATTTTAGACTGATTTGTCAAATAACTCTGGGTAAACCATGGTCTGTGTAATAGATACAGTATTTATTGGTTGCCCAGTTTTCTATGCCTCAGTTGCCTGTTACTCCTCTGGCTGTTGTCTGTGGACCCATGTGTTTCTGGAGAGGCCAACCCGTCTGTTTCTGTGAGAGCATGTTTTGCTCTAGGCTAAACCATTCAGCCTTCAGCCGTTCTCTCTAGGCACCCACCGTTGGTACTGTGGGGATGGGCAGCGGCACCATCAACACTTTTCCTAGCATTTAGGAGGTGCAGGCGGTGCTCTGAACAGTGCGTCAGCCCATTTAGTCTTTACCACAACTGCAAGAGGTAGGTGCTGTTAGATGGTAAGCAGTGTGTGGAGAACTGGGGCGGACTCTGAACTCGGAAAGCCTGGTGCTGGAATCTATGCTCCCAACGGCTTCGCTGAATCGCTTGTGACTCAGGCTGGCTCACCAGGATGAAACTCAGGCCTTCACAGTGTGTGCTGCGGTGAGCAGATGTGAGTCCTGGAAGTGGCCCAGCATTTGGTAGCCTCAAAGGAGGGTAAACTGAGTCAAGACAAGTATACGGAGACAGTAGAAGTGAAAGGACAGAGATAATTGGAATCATGCATAGATGACACTGTGAATTTGGTAGTCAGTGAGGGTGTCAACTCTATGTTAAAGGTTGCTTTGAGTTGGTTTTCCAAAAGCATCTTCACATCACTTAATTTATTAAAAAATGATACACATGCACTCTTTGATACTTTCATCTGCTACATGAAAATATTTATATTTTATCCTTCAGGTGGTATTTTATACATACCATCCAATGGGTATGGTATGTATACGGAGGCCTTAGTAACATTAAACAAGTATTTTAGTGAAGGAAAGTAATATAAACATGACCCTACTTGACACCGTATTTCTTCAGTTATCAAGGTGATACTTATTTCCACATTTTAACATTCCTGAAACTGAACTTAATGCTATAATTGATGGCATCTTTAATTAATGAACTGTTCTTATTTGGTAAATGTTATTTAGTGTTTTGTTAAATGTTATTTAGTGTCAAATAAAAAGTTACTAATGTAGTAAGTGGCATTTTAGATTCAGTGAAAAAAATATTTGATTAAAATTGGATATTTTCCTCTTTGTAGGTGTTATCTTCTCCTATCTACAACCTGGACTCTGCATAGTCAGACATACCCTACTAATGTATATGTTGCATGTGTATGCAGAAAAAGCTTAACATTGATTTCATACTTTCCTAACAGTTTTGACAGGATTATGTTTCAAGTATTGGTGGATTAATGGGATAAATTATTAAAGACCAAAGGGCAGGAGGCCCATGGTCAAACCCAACTCTGCCAAGAACTCAACAGTTTTATCTCTCTGTGTCTCAGTGACTCCATTTGTAACATCCTTACGTGATAGGATTAGGTCATCTTTCAGGTTTCTTCCAGATTTTCCATACTACAGGGCCTCTGTAATTGTATTTTCTATCACTTATCACTATTATAATATCACTACCCCTAAGTATAATCATGCCTCAGTACAAATTATTCTAAATATGGATTCAGTAAATTATTAAAGATCATTTCTCCTTTTGGGCAATTTAACCATGCCTTCTAAAGAAATAGCTTATTATAGATCTTTTATCAGTATTATCTTGGACACCCGCTTACTGCTATTTCTAGTAGCATTTAGCATTTATTCAATATATCTTGAGTGTGAACGCTGGCCTATTAGTTTGCATAAGGAAGTCTGAAGTGTTTACTATCACCTTGATCGCTCACATAACTTTCTTTAAAAAAAGAGAATATCTCATAAAATTTGTGAAATTCCAGTGCCAGTAATGGAATGCACAAATACACAGGACAAGCTTCAGGAGTAAAGTGCATGTTTCTATACACAGTGATGGGTTGTATATTTAGCCTAACTCTTTATTAGCACATAAATAAAAATTATTTTAAGAAAATGGATAGCTATGAAAATAACAGTTTGCTAGAATGGGATCCAGCTAGAATCTGGTTGAGGGTATGCTCAGGGAAATTTGCGTGTCCCGTGCTGGCGGTGAGGCTTGCACAAGTAATCTGATGTGTTTGACACGTTTGTCGAGTCTCTCCTCCGTCAAGCACTGCACTAGGTGCTCGACTGCAACACTGAGCACACACGACCCTGATTTCAGGAACTGCACTCTAGTGCACTATGCAGCTGATTACATCTGCAGCCCAATCCAGGCCTGGGAGTCAGGAGAGCTTCTGTGGAAATGGAGAACAAAGTACATACGGGCGGCAGGTGGAACTCGCCAAGCTGAAGTGGGGCAGTAGATGGAGGCTTAGGAAGAGGGGAATTTCAGAAGGAAGAGGATTAAGCTGAAAAAATAGCTGGCCAGATGAGAGAGAGCATATGGACTGAGGGGCTAATGCTAGCGAGCAGTAGGTTTCCATGTTCTTTTATTTCTCTTTGAGACAGGGTCTTGCTGTGTAGTTCAGGCTGGTGGTGAATTCATTCTATAGCCCAGGTGGGCCTAAAACTAGTGGTCATCCTCCTGCCTCAGCCTCCCAAATGCTGGGATTATAGGCATTTGCTACCACAGCCGGCTGAAATGATTTCTAGGATTTTCCTGGCAGCTCTCCTCCACGTCCTTATGTTCATGTACCCACTTGGTCTCCTTATGTTCTTTATTTTATATTTTCATACCTTATAAGGTTAATGCTTGAAGTTAAAAATATTTTTCCATGGTCAATGAAGAAAATTTATAAAAATAAATGAAACTATAGGGCTGGGGATATAGCTCAGTGGCACAGTGCCTCCCTGGCAAGTGCAAGGTCCTGAGTTCAATTCCCAGTACAAAAAAAAACAAAAACAAAAAACTACAGAAAACAGAATTCACTCACACTTCTACCACAAAAAGATAAACATTGCTGACATTCTCACACATCAATCCAATCTTTAGTCCATGCATGCTCATCTAAAAGAAGGTATCTAGATGGGCATGGTGGCGCACGCCTGTAATCCCAGCACTCAGGAGGCTGAGGCAGGAGGATCGTTTCAAGTTCTAGACCAGCCTGGCTACAAGTGAGCTCAAGGCCAACCTGAACTGCAGAGTGAGACCCTATCTCAAAAAGGCCAAAAATAAAATGTAGGTATCATATCCTAGACTTTGACTTTGTTGAGAAGATTTAAAATATGTCTTTAGGTTACACATATACAGAGTATCAGGATGCAAAGTTCTAAAAAGGAAAACAGTGAAATCTTGTCTCTGTTCTACTTTGTCCACCAAACACTCATATCTCTGAGGAAATGACTGTTTTTAGTTTTTCTTGGCAATTCTAAATCACAGGGCTATATGCAAGTGCAGAGGTCATCTACTCCTGATGCTTCATTGCCAGACATTACACTGGCTTCTCCTTCCCCGGGACATCCCTTGTAAAGAGCAGCAGTGCATTGTTATCTGAAAAAAGGCATCAGAAGCAGCACACTAGGGATGATGAGCCCAAGGCTGCAGAATACACGTGTCAGGCACTTTATTGTATAGATGAGCGCTCTGCAGTGGAGAGATGAAGGGATGTCTTCAGAGTCACAGGTTCGACTTCGAATTATTGCAGGATAATTAAGAGCTAATTTCCCCATCTTTTTCCTCAAGATGTTTATGGAGGAATGAATCACTATATCACTAAGCTGGTATTCCATTGAGTTAACATTGTATCCAAGGAGCAAACCAGAATGTACCAGCCAGTTGAAATAGTCAACACATTAGAACCTGGAAAAAATTCCAATACAGTGCTCTGTGGACAGCAGGACGGCAGACTCACTGCCCTTCATGTTCTGCCTTTGACCTCACCAGGCGAGTAGCTGTCAGCTTGTGAACTGAGCACTGGCAGCTCTCCCGTTCCTCTCCGTGCTCACCGTGGTGGACATGGGGTGCACTGAATTACAGTAGGTGCTGAACAAATGAATGGGTGATGAGGGCACCTGGAAGTAAGGGTTGTTTTAATATAGAAAGGTTGGAGTCTTTCTTTGGAGGATAGTGACAGTCTCTACGAATATCCCAGGATGAGGTGGTGCCTTTTGGAAGTCTCCAAAGAGCAGCTTGTGGGAGAAGCACACAGCCCCGAGAAGCCCGAGTGTGTGTTAGCCCATTGGGCCCTTCAACATCGCGACTGCCTGTCCAGTGTCACACGCTCCTCTTAGTCCCACTTGGGTCCCATCACACCAGCGTAAATTGAGTTACAGCACAGAAAGCTCTTTGTTCAGTGAACCAAGCACGCTGCATTAGTTACCACATCTGTCTTGTTATTTTGCATTGTCTTTGTTAGAAGCCTGATGTGAGTCCATGTGGGGGAAGCTGTGAAGACTAAGTGATCTATGAAAAATAAATAAAGCTGAATTTCATTAACTACTAACTGGACAGCAGTTTTGCTCCATGTAACAACCTGTTTTCAGTTTGGAATATTTGGTGCTTATTGTAAAAGTTTCACATTTTCTTCTACAAGAGAATAAAAATGGAGATCGTGTTGCTCTCCGCGGCCTGAGCCTTAAAGGGTCGGCTGGATAAGCCGCGGTGAGAAGTGGGCGGATCCTGAGAGCTAGGCGCCCGAGGCGATGGGGGCTGCGCTTGGGCTGCAGCTTGGTTGAATCCACGTACAACCGAGAGAGCGATTGCGGCGGGACAGACCCTCCTAGCTCCTGAACCCGACTGGCTCGAAGGCGGCGGTAGCCAGGATCTGTTGGAGGCGGCAGAGCAGAGTAAACTCAGAGATCCTCGGGCAGACTGCGCCAATCTGGACAGTGGTCTGGGATCCCGCTCAGAGCCCCGCCCCCGCAGCCGGCGCTGCGGGAGCTGCGGTCGGTGACTCCTGCAAGAAAGTCGAGGAGGCGGAAAAGTGCCAGGGAGCGCCAGGATCTCCTGCTGGCATGGATCTCGGAACGGGAGAGCCGAGTGAACACCGCAACACGATTTCTGAGTTGGGAAGAAGCTCGACCCAGGGAGGTACATCTGAGCGGCATTCCTGTCTGCACGATCCCAGGGTGAGTTGATTGGGCGCCCTGACCGGTTTTTACTGAGTCGGGAAGAAGCTCCGCCCAGCGAGGGACATCCGAGCAGCTTTACTGACTGCAGGATCCCCGGGTCAGAAGAGCTGGCTGGGCGCCCCGATGGGATTTGTAAGGGGAGGAGGAGCTCCACCCAGGGAGGAACACCTGAGTGGCCCCCCCCCTGCCTGTAAGGTCCCTGGGGCGGTGAGCTGTTTATGCGCCCCAGCCAGGTCTCGGGGTAGGGAGTAGAAGCGGAAATCTCAGCAGACAGCTTAAGGGACATTCTCCCAAAGAGAAGAAATCATTGGAGCAGCCTCTGTAGCAGACCTTTGCCTGCTGAACTGCCTGTGGAATTTATAGCTCCACATTTTGAATCTGATACCCAAAAATGGGAAAACAGAGGAACAAAACGCAGTCTCAAAACTCAACCCCACCCAGAACAAGTTTTGAATGTGAGGATACAGGGGAACCAGGAAATCACATACCTGCAAGTTATGAAACGATTGCATCCGAAATGAA
>PVLD010025685.1:0-23332 GCA_004027595.1 Dinomys branickii
TCCCACGTCTCGCCCCGGCAGCCTGGTCCGCCCTACCACATCTCCCCCGGCATCTCAGAGAAATACGCCCAGTTTAAACTTCCCAGCCGAGGTTCCGGCATTCACGCTCACCAAGTCTGTCTCGAGCTGGTGGTGTTTATTAAGGAGGTTCGCTCCCTTGCTGCTCACCCGGTCGCCATCTTCCCCGGATCCCCCCTAAAAACTTTTATATATACTATTTACTACTTAAAATAAAAATATATCATGAAGTTTATAAATATGTCACTGTAAAATGTATAGCAACGATAAAACAAAGGAAAGGTGGGGTAAGTAGAAATATAATGTCAGATGTTTCATATTCTACAAATAAAGAGAGGTATAGTATGTAAGATAGATCATGAAAAAGTAAGGTGAATATTGTAAACACTGCTATGGCTTGTGTTTAGATGTCTCCTCAAAGCCTCATGTGATCATAGGTGGGGCTTTTCAGAGGTGGCTGGATCTAGAGTGTGTGATGCTGGGACTAAGAATCTGTGATTAATAAATTAGTCCAGTAATTGGTTTGGCACAGTTCTGGATATGGACAATGGGAAAGCCCACACTGAATGTGGGTGGTATCACCCAAAGGGCAAGTAGGTTAGATGCATGTAAAGGGATACAAAGAAGGCAGGTTTGCTGCTGCTGCTTTGCTGCTTTACTGCCTTCTGCCTATCATGAACTGTTTCTCCTCTGTGATGCACCCCTGCCATGCCACCCTACCTCACAGCTAGCCAACTATGAACTAAACCCTCTACAAACTGTGATCAAAATAAACCTTTCCTCCTTTGACCTTGGGTGCTGTGTATTTTGTCTTAGCAGTGAGAAAAACTAAGACACACAGGAACAACTCCTTACAAACAAGAAAAATAATTAATAATCCAATTTTGTAATAAAATTTAACTATAAAAATTATTAACCCAAAAGAATGGTAGAAATAAGCTAACATGGAATAAAGAACAGCTGGGACAAATAGAAACTGGTGGCATGTAAATTTAAACCCAGAAGAATTAAACAAAATGTAAGTATCTAAACTACTCAATTAAGACATAGAGATTGTAAAGGTAAATAAAAAAGTGAGCCCAAACTCTATGTCATATTCAAGAAACCCATTTTTTATGTGTAGGACACAGACAGGTTAAAAATATAAAGGTTGAAAAAGATATACTAGGGCTGGGGATATAGCTCAGTGGAATAAGTGCCTGCCTGGCAAGCACAGGGTCCTGAGTTCAATCCCCAGTACTGCAAAAACAAACAAACAAACAAACAAACAAAAAAGAAAAAGATATACTACACAAACACTAATTAAAAGGAAGCTGGAGTGAGTATAAAAACAGACAATGTGTATTTCAGAACCAGGAATATTATAAGATAAAGAAGGATATTTAATAGTGATAAAGGGATAAATTTATGAAAAAGATAAATAATTCTAAATGTACACAGACCAACTAACACTCAAGTTCTATGAGGCAATATTTGGTAGAACTGAGAGGAGAAACAGGAAAATATACAATTATAGTTGGAAAAGCCAACAGTCCCCTCTCAGTAACTATGCAACAAGCGGAAAATAGTCATAAGGCTATGAAAGATTACCAGCTAGCATTACATAATTGATAGTTCTAGAACATCCCATCCAACAAGGGCAGAAACACATTTTCTTTAAGTTTGCATAAAGCATTCACTAAGATGGACAATACACTCAGCTATAAAATTAGTTGCAGTAAATTTTAAATAACTAAAGTTGTACAGAGTATGTTATTTTGCCACAACAGACATAGTAAATAGGCTAGGGGGGAAATATCATTAAATAGTTGGCAAAGAACACATTTCTAAGTAACTCATGATTTAAAAGGAAAGTAGAAAATACTTTGAACTAAGAGAAAATGAAAATGCATGTGTTAAAATTCATGAAATATTGCTAAAGTAATGTTTAGGAAAAATATTTCATGGAATATGCATATATGAAAACAAAAATTTTAACAATCTTATTCTCCACCTTACAAACTGCAGAATGAAGAGCAAATGAAACCTGAAGTAAACAAAAAGGGAAATAATAAGGATACAAGTATAAATCAGTGATACAGAAAATAGAAAAGCAACAAAGAAACTTCAATGAAACTAACAGCAGATTCACTAAAGAAATCAATTAAATTGATAACCTGATATGGTGAAAGGAGAGAAGATAAAAATTACCAATATCTAAAATGAAGAAGGGGACACCACTACAGATTCTACAGGCATTAAAAGAATAACCAGAGATTTGCAGATGATATGATACTTTATATAGAAGACCCCAAAAACTCCACCAAAAGGTTTGAATATTTAATAAGTGCACTCAGTAGAATAGCTGGATACAAACTCAACACTCAAAAATCAATAGCATTCATGTACACAAGCAACAACTTTACCAAGAGAGAAATTAGGGAAACAACACCCTTCACAATAGTTTCCAAAAAATGAAGTATTTAGGGCTCAATCTAACAAAAGAAGTAAAAAATTTACATGGTGAAAATTACAGTACTCTCAAAAAAGAGATAGAAGGGGATTTCAGAAAATGGGAAGATATTCCTTGCTCATGGATAAGAAGAACCAATACTGTGAAAATGGCCATACTCTCAAAACTGTTATACAGAGTTAGTGCAGTTCCAATCAATACCATTAGCAAACATCACAGAGCTAGAGAAAACATTCCTAAAATTCATTTGCAAACAGAAGAGACCTGCAATAGCAAAGGCAATCTTGGGTAACAAAGACAAGACAGGAGGCATCACAATCCCTGACTTGAAATTATACTACAAAACTACTGTGATAAAATCAATATGGTAGAGGCAAAAAAACACACCTGAAGATCAGTGGAACAAAACAGAAGATGCAGATGCAACCTCAAACACACTCAGGCACCTTATCTTTGACAGAGGAGCTAAACATGTTTAGGAGAAAGATCGCCTCTTTAATAAGTGGTGCTGGAAATACTGGCTCTCTACATGCCAAAGACTAAAACTAGACCCATGCCTATCACCATGCTCTAAACTAAAGTCAAAATGGATCAAAGATCTAAATATTAAAACGGAAACATTAGATCTCTTGGAAGAGAAAGTTGGTAGAAACCTTAAAGACTTAGATGCAGGCAGAGAATTCATGAACAAAACCCAAACTGCATGGGAAATACTTCAAAGAATCAAAAACTTGGATCTCATATTATTAAAAACCTTTTGCACAGCTAAAGAAATCACCAACAGAGTGAAAAGAGAACCTACACAGTTGAAAAAAATTATGGCCAATCATACCTCAGACAAAGGTCTTCTATGTAGAACATACAAAGAATTGTAAAAACTCAAAGTCCCCAAATTCAAAGACCCAATCCAAAAATGAGCATTTGAGATGAATACACCCATTGCAGATGAAGAAATACAAGTGGCAAATAAATATATAAAAAATGTCCAACATTATTGATCATTTGAGAGATGCAAGTTAAAACACTGTTAAAACACTGAGATTTCATCTCACTCCAGAAAGAATGGATATCATTAAGAAATCAACCAATAAATAATGCTGGAGAGGCTGTTGATGCGAGTACAGACTGGTGCAACCACTGTGGAAATCAGTGTGGAGATTCCTCAAAAAACTAGGATTAGAGGTCCCTTATGACCCAGGTATTCCTCTTCTGGGTACCTTCCTAGAATAATTAAAAAATCATACCACAACAATATATTTGTACCCATGGTTATAGCAGCACAATTTATATTAGTTACATCTTAGAAACAACCCAAATGTCCATCAGCTGAGGAATGGATAAAAAACATGTGGTATTTTAATATTTTGGAATACTATTCAGCCATAAAGAAGTATAAAGAAGTTGCATCCATTAATTTTTATAGATCATTGGATGAAACTTGAGACCATACTCATAACTGAAATAAGTCAGACTCACATGTATAAACATCATATTGTTTCCCTGCTATGAGAAATTGAAAGAGTAAATAAGGTCTAGTATGTACAATAGATACTGTGAAATGGGAAGATATTCTTTAAAAGGAAAAAAGAAGTAGGAGGGAGGAAAGGGAAAAGGAAGGAAGGGAAAGGGGGAAAATGCAAGGTAGCTGTACCAATGCTGTCGCTTAGTTCGCTGAAGGTTTGTGGTAATATAGATTGGAGAATTTTTATGCCCATATCTTGTACTCTGAGTAACTACTCTGAAGATAATGATATGTAATGCATTATCTGTAATTATTCTCCTATTATTTTATTATGAAATTCTATTTTACCTTTTTACAATGAAATAAAAAGTGAATAACCGGGAATCTTATGAATAATTTTCTGCCAATGTATTTGGTAACTTAAATGAAATGAGAAAACTCCTTGAAAAATGCAAACTAGCAAAGCCTGTTCAAACATAAACTGAAAAGCTCTATATTTTGAATTTGTAATTTAGAACTTGTCCGGAAACCTCATACTAAATGACTTCACTAGGTAAGTCTATCAAATACTTAAGGGAGAAATAATACTAATCCTATAAAACACTTTTAGAAAGTGGACGAGAAGGATGCTTCTTAACTCACTTTATGAATCCAGCATTGATCTGATACCAAAACCAAAGTTATTACTAGAAAGCTACTAATGTCCTTTATGAGAAAAATATTAACAAGTTAAACCTAGCAATATATAAAGAGAATAAATTTTATGAGAATGGAGTTTATCCCAAGGATGCAAAATTAATTTAACCTTTGAAAATCGAGTAATATAACACACTACATTAAAAGACGAAAAGCAACACCATATGATCATATTAATGGATGGAGACAAAGATCTAGAGAAAACTCTTCCATGATAAAATCTCTGAGCAAACTTTAGAATGGCTCTACCTTAAATTAATACTGTAATCTGACATCATTCCCACCTCTCACCCCCTTTACTGGAGATTGGACCCAGGGCCTTTGTGCTGAGCTACATCCTCAGCCCTTTTTATTTTTACTTTTCATTGCCCAGGCTGGGCTTGAATTTTCAATCCTCCTCCTCTCTCTCTCTCTCCAAGATTGCTGGGATTATAGACAGGCACCACCATGTCTGACCTCCAACATCATTCTTATTAGTGAACAACTGTATTCCTTCTCCTTAAAATTAGAGAGAAGGCAATAATGTCTATTCTCTTCACTCTGACTCAACAATATATGAATGTCCTTATCAATACAGTAAGGTAAGAAAAAGAGATAAAAGAAGAAATAAATGAAGAAATAAATTGGAAAGGAGAAAGTGAAATGATCCTTATTTGCAGCCAGCATAATTTTGTGTATATAAACATTTTTAAAATCCACCAAAAATAGAACTGATTAGAATTTACGGTTATCATACAATCTGTAAAAATCATCTGTATCTTTATATGCTAGCAATGAATAGCTAAAACTTAGCATAAAAGACTATCACTTGAAATAGTGTTAAAGAACATGAAACACTAGGAATAAATACCAAGATATCTACAAAACTTTCACACTCAAAAGAAAATGTTGACTAATCAGAAGACTCAATATTGTTAAGTTCTTCTCAATTTATTCTATATATTCAACACAATAGCAAGCTGACTCTTTATATGAAAAGTCAAAGGTCTTAGAATAGCCAAGACAATTTTGTTAAGAAGAAAATTTAACCTGATTATTAAAAATTAAGCAAGATTTCACAACATATTGAAAACTAAGCAAGATAACATGATAATTAAAATAGAAAAGAAAATCCAGAAACAGACCCATACATATATGATGGAGTGATTTTGACCAGAACTACCAGTTCAGTGGAAGAGATTATAGTTTTTTCAGCAAATAGTGTTGGAAATACTGGACAGTCCTATGGAAAAAAGTATATGCTTAATCAGAGACTCATTATTATTTTATTTATTTATTTATTTATTTATTTTTTTTTTGCGGTACTGGGGATTGAACTCAGGACCTTGTGCTTGCTAGGCAAGCACTTATTCCACTGAGCTATATCCCCAGCCCTAGAGACTCATTATTATTAAGACGTCAGTTATTCTCAGTTTATTATATAGATTCATAAGAGCTACATTTGTTAATGTATAATATTAAGATTTTGAATCTATAATTTATATTATTGATAGAGTCATAGAATACACACACCAACATATATAGAGAGAGAGAGACAGAGAAAGGGGGGGAATAGAAAAAGGATTCATTAGATTGATTTACAGGATCAGAAGCTATTCTGGATGGTCCCCGGTGGCCATCTCACCTGAGAGTCACAGGACCTACTACCCTCAGTCCAAGAAGCTGGAAGCCTCAGAACAAGAGGCACTGAACAAGAAGGACTCAAGACCTGGACTAGAAGCTCCCTGGAGAGTCACTGGTATTCATTCCTGTTGAAAGGCTTAAAAAGCTGGAATCAGATGTTCATTTGTCAGTGAAATTCCTACATGCTTGTCCGGAACTGAGCTTTGCATATGCAGATTGACTTATTTCTTCCTCCCCTTTTTATTCCATCTGGGCACAAGCCTGTTGACGCTGCCACCCACAGCCAGGGCTGGTCTTCCCTCCCCTGGCTACTGGACTGCATGCCACCAGTTGTGAGTAAGCACGTGATATGTTCATTCACTTAAATACTACCGGTACAATCTGGATGAATGAAGAGCTGTTATGTACAATAAAAGGAGGCACAAAAAATTATATGGTGTATGGTTCTGTTTATATGAAATTCTAGAATAGCAACACTGTCATGATAAAGAGCAGATCAGTGGTGCTCAGAGTCATAGCTGGGAGAGCAGATTAATGGGAACCGTGTGTGTGTGTGTGTGTGTGTGTGTGTGTGTGTGTGTGTAATGGGAATGTGCTGCTTTGCTTATCATTGTTATAGTAAAGAATACACATTTGTCAAAAACCATCAAAGGCACCCTTAAAATGGAAGATGGAAAAAGAATGGAATATTTTCAACAAAAGCTATAAACTACCGAGTATGTAGCAGTGCAGATACACCAGACAGGCTGAGTGAAAGAAGGCAAACACCCAAGATTATATGCTACCTTAGTCTGTCACTTTAAACTTCTAAAACAGGTAGAAAATCACTATCATGAGAAAAGTCAAACATATGTTGCATCTGAAGTGGGGCTGGATGCTTCCAGTGTGTACCGCCATGCCACGGGAAGAGGCTTGGGTTACTTTCTGGGTGGTGGGAATATTCAGAGTCTTAACTGGAGTGTGAGTTACACAAGCCTATGCCACAACTCACTGAACTGTACACTTGAGCTCTGCAAATTTCACTGTGTGTAAATTATATCTGAATAAACTGCTCTTTGAAGTAGAAGATGCTGTCGTGTGCAGTATTTCATTTGTTCTTCACACTGTGTCTATGAGGGGAATAGGGTAAAAACTCCCTATTTCACTGTTTAGAAAATGCAGTGCTCGCCTGAGGCCGTGCAGCTGGGTCTGCAGTCTCTTCACTCCTGCTCCTCTATTCCTTTTTCTAAGCTGCTGCTTGGTGGTTGTAACTGAACCCTGGGAAGCAATATAGGTTGGCATTTTATCAATAAGGAAGTGAAATTTGGTGCTTCAGAGCTAAATCCAACTTGTGTGATTCCTGAAATGATGTGCCTAATATAAAAGCAAGAACATAAAAATATCTTCTGTGGTGATATTTCACATGGACACAAGGACGGTGTTTAAACTGCAGCCCACATCCCATCATTTTCTCTATTCTTTGTCTAACTGCAAAAGAAAACCACTCAGACAATAGCAGACAGCGATTCTGGCTGACAGCTCATAGTCAGTGGAGCTGCTGGCTGCAGCTGTGACACACTTGGACTTTGCAAAGTTCAGACAGATGATGGGCTGGCTTGTTGAAACATCTGTCACCATTAGTACAGTGACTGCACACGCTCAGCCACAGCCTTTCCCTTTTCTCTTTGGTGCCCTTTCTCCTGAAAGGCAAGGATGGAAGCAGCTGATGTCCGCAAACAAAGAAGCATCAGTTCATCTCTGATTTGCTATGATGTAAAAGTGAGAGCTTCCTGGTAAGTTTATAAGGCCTAATTGTATGAAGTGATGGAGTTGGGGCTTTCTGTAACTGGGGTATAGAAGCTTGCGTTATGTAAGATCATGTAAGACATCAGGTGATTCAGTGGGGTTTTGTTCTGATTTTTGCATAAACCATTTGGGAAGCACTTTTTTTATTTATTCCAGATATTGTCATAATTCATTGGCTTCTTGAAAGGATTACTTTGGTCTGGATAACTTGTACCTTTGCCTGGGCAGTGAGTTATATTTCTTGCGGCAAACCCACACCCACACCCACACCCACATGCGTGTGTACACACAGACACACACAGACACACACACACACAGACACAGACACAATCCTTCAGAATAGGACCCTTCAGGCAACCTTCTACCTTTAGATGGGGCTTTTTCATTCCTTCCCAGATTTTGCAGTCTCCAAAAGAGCCAGGGATAATGACACAGGTGCTAATTGCCATGAACTCTTCTTTGAGGGAAGGGTCTCATGAAAGGAATCTGTCCCCCTCCCTTTCTCAAGGAGCACCCACTATGTACCAGACATATGAAAATGACATAACCCTCCTCTTTAAGTTACCTCTAATGACAGAGGCAGGTATGTACTCAAATAATCATAACAGTTTTAAAGTGCTATGATAAAGTAGGCATTTGAACTTGGAAAGTTAAGTTAGGACTACATGATGAAGGAGCTTATAAACTGTGCTACAGCATTAACCTTTTTTGGGAGAGCAGTGGGCCAGAAGGAACCTTGGAGTGTTTAGGCAGGGGTAGTTATGCTCAGAGCTGAGGGCTGCCAACGTCGCTGGCTTCTGCCACTGGCTTGGCCTCAGTTTCCAGATCTCCCCCTGGTAGCGTGTTTCCACAGCCAGCCCTGCACCCCCTCTTCAGCTCTTTCTCTGTTCTTTCCTTCACCGGCTACCCACCTCACTTCGGTGTCAGGTGGGATCCCTGGCCTCATTGCTTTAAACAGGATCAGAGTGATGTCTCCCAACTTTATATCTCCAGCACAGACCCTTCCCTAGCCCATATTATGCTATATCTAAAACCCTTTTCAACCTTAGTTTGGCAGTCTCAGACTTTCATGCCTGGCATAATAAACATCACTACCATTCACCCAGTTGTGCAAGTTAGTTGTACATCCTTTTCTCTTCAAGCCTCCACACTGATCCATCCAACCTGGTTTATGTTCATAAAATACCCTGAATCCATTCATTTCTTCCCACCTGCACCCTCACCCTTACCAAAGCACCAGAATCTCCTATTTACACTATTGCAAGGGCTTCCTAACTAAGCTCCCTACTTTCTTTTTGATCATACACTAGTTAGAGTGATTTTTAAAAACATGTCAATTGGTACCATTGTTCTTACAAAAAGTTCAGTCTCCTTTTGCAAACCAAAGGGCGTCCCATTATTTCCTCTACACAACCTCACCCTGGATGCCCACCCTCATGATTCCGCAGCCTCGTTCTTGTTCAGCCTCTCTGACACTTGCCTCTTCCCTCTTTCCCAGGCTGTGGACAAGGCTGGCTGCTTCTCCTCTTCAGGCCTCTGCCTCTTCCTGAGCCACTCTTTTATGCAGATCCCTGGTCCTCAGTCTTACGTCATTCTGTTCACTTTCCCTAGAATACCATGATGTAGATTCATTTAGTCATATTATTATTATTATGTGGTTTTCCCACTAGAACATATCTCTATGAGATTAGGGACTTTGTTATCACAGTGTCCTTGAGCCTAAAAGCGACCCTGGTACACAATGCACATCTCAAATACGTGAACATGACTTATCAGGGAACTGTTGAAATTGTTCAGGTAAATGATTATGGGGCTCAGAATAAATCAGCAAACGTCAGGAGGGAGGCAGAGGAAGTTCATCGTCCACATAGAAGACTGAGTTGACAGGGCTGTGGCTGGATGAATGGGGACGAGGAAAGGAGGAAAGGGTGTTTCCTGTTCACACACAGCAACGTTCTTGATGTCATGTGGAACTTGGGGGGAGTGAGACTGAGTGAGCGGCACATGCGGGGGTGGGCCCTGAAGTGGGGTGAGTAAAACAATGCTGCAATTGTGGAGTCTTCCAGGATTTTAAGACAGTTTAACAAGTAGAATTAGACAGTAGGTATTTTTCAGTTGAAATCCATGCTTTTGCAAATTAGACATGTGTTAAAGATACTATATCTGAGTCCAGTGCTTCTCTCTACTTCTAGTTCCAATACTTTCCCTTTTTACCTTTCAGAAATGTTTGTTCTGATTGAATAAAAAAAACTCTGGTAAGGTTATGTTACAATTTAGCTGACACTGAATCTCTTCCCTCTGTGTGCCTGGTGCAGACAGGAGATCCTCACTCAAAAGTCCCATGAACTGCTCTCACCTGGGTTCTCATGTGGGCCCTCCCTGCGTGTGCCCAGCACTGAGTGAGGTTTGGGAGCAGGTGCTCCATGAGCTGCTGGGACCATGCTTCAGGTCTGCGCTTCACTTGAGCCCTGCCCTCCAGGTGGAGCACACACAAGCAGTCTGTGATTGCTGTTGGTGCAGCCCGTGTCTGGATCCCATGTGTGTCCTGACCTGACTGGAGACATAGAATCAGGTGGCCCACAAACTGTAAATCCTGCAGTTTGTGTCTGGGCTTTGTCTATATTCTCAACTGCCTGGGGTCACAGGACCACTGGCCTGAGATTGTGCCACTAATGCAACCAGATTCTGGGTAATACACAAACCCTGAACTGCGAGGGATTGTGGGAAAAAAGCATCTACCATCAACTGACATCACAGTTCATGTCTAAGACCGTGGAGAACTAGGTACACTTCACCATCTGCCAGAAGACCCCAGACTAAGCAGCACGTCTTAGAAGACACTGAAGGGCAGGCCTGCCCACCAGGAAACCTAGGGCCACTAGTGACCTTTGCTGAACTGCCAGAGAAGGGGGAGGGAGACTGAATGTTCTGCCTCTGGCATCAGACATGACAAGACAAAGGGCTAAAATGGAATCTCAGAACTCCACCCCACTCAGAACAAGTCCAGGAGACACTGACATAGGAGAACTTGAGAAACACACACCTGAAATTGCTGAAATGATTACAATGAAAGTAAAGAAACAACTCCATCAGGCCATAAAAGAGAACAGATCAGACATAATCTCTCAGGCAAAAAATGAAATGACAATAATAATGAAAGAAATGCTCTCCACATCTAGAGAAGAAACACATAAAAAAAAAGATGGACATGGGCAACAGATGGAAATGTTGCATGAGCAATATAGGAATGAATTAGAACACCTGAAACAGACTGAAAGAGATTTCCAGGAAGTCAAACTTCCATTCAAAACTTACAAAACCACTTGAATAAAGCCAAAGGTAGAATTTCAGATCTTGAAGACAGAATGGCAGCTAGCAGTCGTGAAAGGAAATATCTCTTAAAATCAACAAGGATCCAGGAAAAATCAATTCAACAGCTGCAAGATGAGGCAAAGAGAAATAATGTCCAAGTAATAGGAGTCAATGAAACAGCAAGAGGCAACACAAATGACATAAAAAGAATATTTGTAGAAATAATAGCAGAAAATTTCCCAAGCATGGAAACAGAACCTGAGATACAAGTAAATGAGGCATATAGAACTCCTACTATATGCCTAATATATAATAAAACTACACCCAGACATATAATAATTAAGATCCCAGATTTCCAGCAAAAGAACAGAATATGAAAAGCTGCTAGAGAAAAGAAACGGATCACCTAAAAAGGAAAGCTCATCAGAATCACAGTAGACTTCTCAACATGAACCATCCAATCAAGAAGAGCTTGGAGTGACGTATTACAGGTTCTAAGACAAAACAGCTTCCAACCAACATTGCCAAATTATCCTTTTAGTTTAATGGAGAAATAAAATATTTCCACAACAAGGAGCAACTGAACAACTTCATGAGTGCCAAACGATCCTTACAAAAAGCACTAAAAGACATTCTAAACAGAGAAGAAAATGAACGCAATTTCAAGAACCACAATAGAAAGGAGCCTTCAAGAAGAGCAAGAAAACAGGTAGAAAAAGTAAGAAACCAACAGCAAGTACATAACATGACAATGATAAGCCAACACATATTGGTTATAACCATAAATATAAATGGCCTCAATTCACCAGTCAAAAGAAACAGATTGGCACAATGGATTAAGAAACAAACTCCAAAAAATATGCTGTATACAGGAAACACATTTTACTCAAAAGGAAATCCATGTACTGAAAGTCAAAGTGTGGAAAACAATCCTCCATGCAAGAGGAACCCAGAAAAAAGCAGGAGTAGCTATTATGTTTGCAGAAAATGTAAACTTCAAACCAAGAACAGTTGAAAGAGATAAAGAAGGTCACTACATGCTTGTTAGGGGAAAACTACAAGAGGATGAGATAACAATCCTAAACATGTATGCACCAAATATCGGGCCACCAAACTACATAAGACAAGTCTTAACAGACATGAAGACCCATATAATTAATGACATTATGGTAATAGAGGACTTGAACACCCCTTTCACACAAAGAGATAGGTCAACTGGACAAAAAAATCAGCAAAGAAATAACAGATCTGAACCAATGCAGTGAACAAATGGATATAGTAGATGTGTACAGAGTGTTCCACCCCACAGCATCAGAATACACATTTTTCTCAGGTGCACAATGAACTTTCTCTAAAATAGACCACATTCTAGCCCATAGAGCATACCTACCTAAATGCAAAAGAACTGAAATTATCCCATGCATATTGTCTGACCACAGTGCAATGAAATTGGAAATTAATCACAAAAGGAACTCCAAAATCTCCATAAACACTTCACTTGGAAATTAAACAACAACTTCCTGAACAACCAATGGGTCACAGAAGAAATTAAAGAAGAAATTAAAAAATACTTAACAAACAAACAAAAATGTAGATACAACTTACCAGAATCTGTGGGATGCAATGAAAGCAGTCCTCAGAGGGAAATTTATAGTAGTGAACTCACACATGAGGAAAACAGAAAGAGGACAAATAAAAAGCCAATTGCTGTACCTCAAACTTTTAGAAAAAGAAGAACAAGTCAAACCTAAAGAAGGGAGGAGACTATAAAGATTGGGGCAGAAATCAATGCAACTGAGATGAAGAGAACCCTACAAAAAATAAATGAATCAAAGAGTTGGTTCTTTGAAAGAAAAAATAAAATTGATAAACCCCTAGCCAACCTTATCAAAAAAACAGAAAGGAAAGAACTCAAATTCATGCAATAAGGAATGAAAAGGATAAAATTACTATAGATTCTACAGAAATTCAGAAGATCACTATTGCCTACTTTGAAAATCTTTACTCCCACAGGATAGAAAGCTCAGAGGAAATGGACAGATTCCTATATATGTATGAATTACCAAGGTTGAGTGAAAAAGATATAAAAATCCTGAACAACCCAATATAAATTAATTACACTAAATATGTGATTAAAAACCTACTGACAAAGAAAAGCCCAGATCCTGATGCACTCACAGCAGAAGTTTACAAGAAATTCAGAGAAGATTTAATATCAACACTCCTCAAACTCTTCTATGAAATTGCAAAGGAAGCAATTATCCCTAACTCATTCCTGGAGGCGAGTATTATACTGATACCAAAACCAGAGAAAGACTCAAACAAGAAAGAGAATTACAGACCAATCTCCCTAATGAATATAGATGCAAAGATACTCAATAAACTACTAGCAAATAGAGTGCAGCAAATCATCAAGAAAATCACACACCATAACCAAGTTGGATTCATTCCATGAATGCAGGGATGCTTCAATATTCCCAAATCAATTAATGTTATATATCATATGAATAGAGCCAAAGACAAAAACCATATGATCACTTCAATAGATGCAGAAAAAGCTTTCGACAAAGTCCAACATGCATTCATGATAAAAGCTCTACAGAAAATAGAAATAGATGGTCTTTACCTCAACCTGATCAAAGCCATGTATGACAAACCAACAACCAACATCATACTAACTGAACAAAAACTGAAAGCTTTTGCTTTAAAATCAGGAACAAGACAAGGATGTCCGCTGTCACCACTCCTGTTCCACATAGTTCTGGAAGCATTAGCCAGAGCAATTAGACAAGAGAGAGAAATAAAAGGAATAAGGATAGTGTTATGGTTGATACATTGTGTCAACTTGGGAAATCCAGAGGTTTGGCTGAGTGATTCAGCAGGAAGCCAGGGTGCTTACTTTGTATACATCCTGAGCCTGTGGAAGTGGAGGGCATGAAGGTTATGTGAGAGGTACACGCCCCCTGGGTGGGGATAGGCTGTTTACAATGTAAGGGAAGGAAGGAGGCTGCTTGCAGCCATTCTTCCCTTTTGCTCCGGTTGTTTTTGCTGTGTGCTGCTGCAATGAACAGTTTGTCCTCTGCCATGTGCCACTCTGCCTCAGAAGCAGCCAAGTATGGACTGAAACCTCCACAACTGTAAGCTAAATAAACCTTTCCTTCCTTCATTTTTGGCTTTGGGTATTTTGTCTCAGCAATGAGAGAAAAGTAACCAAAACAGATAGGCAAGGAAGAAGTAAAACTATCATTATTTGCAGATGACATGATACTTTATATGGAAGATCCCAAAAACTCCACAGGAAGACTTCTTGAAGTAATTGACAAATTCAGCAGTGTAGCTGGATACAAAGTCAGCACCCAAAAATCAATAGGATTCCTGTACACAAACAACAAACAGACTGAGAGAGAAATTAAGGAAATCATATTTTTCACAATAGCATCCAAGAAACTGAAATATTTAGGAGTCAATGTAACAAAAGAAGTAAAAGTTCTATTCAATGAAAAGTACAGTACTCTGAAAAAAGAGATAGAAGAACATTTCAATAAATGGAAAAATATCCTTGCTCATGGATAAGAAAAACCAACATTGTTAAAATGGCCATACTACCAAAATTGTTGTACAGATTCAATGCAATTCCCATTAAGCTACCATTAACATACCTCACAGATCTAGAGAAAACATTCCTTAAATTTACTTAGAACCAGAAGAGACCCAGAATAGCAAAAGCAATCCTGGGCAACAAGGACAAGTCAGGGGGGATTACAATCCTTGACCTGAAATTATACTATAAAGCTATTGTAATAAAACCAACATGGTACTGGCTAAAAAGCAGACCAGAAGATCAACAGAATAGACTGGAAGACACAGACACAACCACAAACACATTCAACCACCTAATCTTTGATAAAGAGGCCAAACAAACTCACTGGTGGAACCAGAGCCTCTTCAGTAAATGGTGCTGGAAAAATTGGTTTGCCACCTGCCAAAGACTGAAAATAGACCCAAGTCTATCACCATGCACCAAACTCAAGTAAAAATGGATCACAGATCTCAATATGGAAACAGAAACACTAAATCTATTGGAAGAGAAAGTAGGTAAAAACCTTGAAGACATTGGGGTAGCCACAGATTTCAAGAACAAAAACAAAACTGCCCATGAAATACGTGAAAGTATCAAAAACTGGGATCTCATCCTATTGAAACATTTCTGCACATCTAAAGAAATCACCAGCAGAGTAAAAAGAAAACCCACAAATTGGTAAAAAATTTTAGCTGGCTGTCCCTCAGACAAAGGTCTTCTATCTAAAACATAAGGAATTAAAAACATCAGCCCCTCGAAATTCAAAGACCCAATGCAAAAATGGGCAGCTGAGATGAATACACACTTCTCAGATAAAGAAATACAAATGGCAAATAAATACATGAGAAAATGTTCAACATCATTAGTCATTTTGAGTAATGCAAATTAAAACAAAACTGAGATTTCACCTCACTCCAGTAAGAATGGCTATCATTAAAAAATCCACCAATAACAAATGCTGGAGAGTCTGTGGAGAAATATGAACACTTCTCCATTGTTGGTGGGAATGCAGACTGGTGAAACTACTGTGGAAATCAGTTTGGAGATTCCTCAGCACACTCGGTCTAGAGATCCCATTCAACCCAGCTATTCCCCTTCTGGGTATTTTTCCAGAAGATCTGAAAACATCTTATTACAGTGATATATGTGCACCCACGTTCATAGCGGCACAATTTGTAATTGCTAAATTTTGGAAGCAACACAAATATCCATCTATTGATGACTGGATTAAAAAATTGTAGTATTTTTATATAGTGGAGTATTACTCAGCTACAAAGAAAGAGAAACTCGAGGCTTTTATAGGTAAATGGTCACAACCAGAGACCATACTTATAAGTGAAATAAACAAGACCTCCTTGTGTAAGCAACATATTGTCTCACTAGTGTAAGAACCTGAAAGAGTGAGTAAAAACTGAGAGGGGTGATAAACATTGTGAAATGAAAGGAAGTTTGTATTGTTTTAATTTCTGATCTGGTATTTATAATTTCTCCTTTTGTATGAGCTTTGTTCTTTTTGAGACAGGGTCTCACTGTGCAGTTAAGGCCCATATGATCATTTAGATAGATGTAGCCAAAGTAATGGGCAATTAGGGTGTGGGAAAGGAGAAGGGAAAGAAGGGGAAATTATGTATGTATATATATACAGGATAGCTAACAGTTGTAGTACTGTCTTCTATTACTTTACTGAAAAGAACACTTAATGATTACTTGTTTGATCAATATTGCATGTCTCTATTTGTTTTCCTGAGAAACCACTTTGAAGATATCAATATGTAATACAACAACCATTGTTAATTTCCTACCACTTTGTCTGTAATTCTGTATTGTTTGTATTGTTCTTATGCTATATTGTAAATGGATGTCTGTTTAATATGTTTTCCTTCTTTCATTTTTAAAATAAATTTTAAAAACCAAAAGAATTTCATAGACTGAGAGTCAAAGTATTGAAAACAAAACTCCATGCAACAGGAACTTGGAAAAGAACAGGGCTTTCAATTCCATTTGCAGATAAAGTAGACTTCAAGCCAAGATGGATTAAGAGAGACAAGACTACTACTTCCTTATAAAGGGAATAATCCAAGAAGAAGGGAGAATCACAAATATGTATACCAGTGCACTTAACTGTATAAAACAAACATTAATGGACATGAAAATCAAATAAACACAAATACAATTGTAATGGGGGACCTCAATTCTCCATTGTCAAAAATAGATTCAATTAAACAAAAAATCAACAATGAATATCACAACTGAAACCAACTGTGACCAAATGGACTTAGCAGATGTCTACAGAGCGTTCCACAACATGAGAATATGCATTCTTCACAGATGCACATGGGACAATCTCTAAAATAGAGCACATACTATCTCATAGAATATACTTAAATAAATGCAAAGGAACTGAAATTATCCCATGTACATTACCTAGCCATACTGCAATGATATTGGAAATCTGTGGCAAAAGAAACTGTCTTGGTTACTTTTTTCTCATTGCTGAGACAAAGTACCCAATGCCCAAAATGAAGAAAGGAAAGGTTTATTTAGCTTACAGTTTGTGGAGGTTTCAGTCAATACTTGACTGGTTCCAAGGCAGAACATGGCAGAGGGCAAATGTTCATGGCAGCAGCACACAGCAAAACCCACAGAGCAAAAGGGGGGAATGGTGAGGAAGTAGTCTTTTTTTCTCCCTTACATTGTAAACAGGCTACCCCTACCCAGGGGGTGGGTAGCACTCAAGTATTTTCCATGCCTTCCTTTTCCACAGGCTCAGGATGTATACAAAGTAAGCACCCTGGCTCCCTGTTGGGTCAGTCAGCCAAACCTCTGGACTCCCCAAGTTGACACAATGTATCAACCATAACAGAAGCCATAAGAAATTCATAAACAAATGGAAATTAAATAGCAACCTCCTGAAACACCAATGGATCACAGATGAAATCAAAGAAGAAATAAGGCCATTTCTACAGTTAAATGATAATACCAACACAACATACTGGGACATATGGGAAACAATAAGTGTAGCCCTATAATGAAAATGTATAATGTGAATACCTGTACCAACAAGACAGAGCAAGCTCAAATAAACAACCTAATGCTTGTTGGTCTATTATCCGTTTCTGTCCAGGGTGAACAGGTCCCCGGAACGAGGTACCTACGGATGAATAAAAAAGTAAGAAGAAAAAGAAATACAAGAGAGACAATATTCTGGGATCAGGGGGCTTACAGCCTCTTGGACTGCAGCCTCGAATAGCCTTTTTAGTAACCTTTTATTGAGATAAAACAAAAGAGGCAACTGGGCTAATGGGTGGATATCAACCATTTTAGCAGGGACAGTACAACTCAATTACCATAGGCCTGAGACTAGACTAGATAGCCATCATGTCACCATTTCTTTCTGCATATCACAGCAAAACATTTAGTGTCGACACCAGGGCTTACAAAGCTTCTGCTAGACTCCCTCCAGAACACAACAACCGAGCCTAGGTTCTGCCTGAGGCAATACATTGAAAGATTAACTAAAGAATGTCCTTCTCCACAAATGCTGAACCTCAAACTTCTAGAAAAAGAAGAACAAATCAAGAACAAAACTGGTTGCCCAACATGGTGACACATGCTTGTAATCCTAGCACTTGGGAGGGTGAGGCAGGAGGAGCATTGCATGTTTAAGGCCATCCTGGGCTACAAAGTGAGCTCAAGGCCAGCCTGAACCGTAGAGTGAGACCCTGTCTCAAAAAGAACAAAGGTCATACAAAAGAAGAAATTATATTAGAGCAGAAATTAAAACAATACAAAAATCAATGAATCAAAGAGTTGTTTGTGAAAGATTAAACAAAATCAACGAACCCTTATCCAACCTTATCAGAAATAGGAAAGAAAAGACTAAAACCCATGCAATTAGGAATGAAAAGGGTGAAATCACAACAGATCCAGCTGAAATCCACATGATCATCAATATCTGCTTTGAGAACCTGTATTCTAATTAGATAGAAAAGACAGAAGAAATGTACAGATTCTGGGCTGGGGATATAGCTCAGTGGAATAGGTGCTTGCCTGGCAAGCACAAGGTCCTGAGTTCAATCCCTAGTCCCGCAAAAAAAAAAAAAAAAGAAATGTACAGATTCCTAAATACATATGAATCACCAAAGCTGAATAAAGAAGATATAAAAATTCTAAATAAACCAATAGCAGTCAATAAAATCGAAGATGTAATTAAAAACCTATCAAAAAATCTTGATGGATTCACTGCTGAATTCTAAAAAAATTTAATGTCACTACTTCTCAAACTCTCTAATAAAATTGAAAAGGTAGCAATAATCCCAAATTCATTCCTGGAAGCAAGCATTACCCTGATACCAAAACCGGAGAAGGATCAAACCAAGAAAGAACTACAGGCCAATCTTCCTAATGAACATAGACACAGAACTTGTCTATTAGTTACTGGCACACAGGATGCAGCAAATTATCAAGAATATTATACATCATGACCAAGTGGGATTCATCTCACTAGAATAGCTGAATGCAAACTCAACACACAAGATCAGTAGTATTCCTGTACACAAATAACAAACTCAGTGAGAGAGAAATTAGGGAAACAACATCTTTCACAATAGCATCCCCAAACTGAAACACCTAGGAATCATTCTAAGAAAGGACATGAAAAACCTTAACGTTGAAAAGTACAGTATTCTGAAAAAGGAGATGGAAAATGTTATCAGAAAATGGAAAGATATCCCTTGTTCCTGGATAGGAAGAACCAACATAATGAAAACCGCCATACTTCCAAACTTGCTTTACAGATTTAATGAAATCCCAATCAACATACCAAAAGAATATCTCACAGAATTAGGCAAAACATTCCTAAAATTCATTTGGAACCAGGAGATACTTAGAATAGCCAAAGCAATTCTGGACAACAAAGGCAAGGCAGGAAGAATTACAATCCTTGACTTCAAGTTATGTTATAAAGTTACAGTGATAAAAATGTTATGGTACTGGTTGAGAAATGGGCCAGAGGATTAATAGAACAGATTAGAAGATGCAGAAATAACTCCAAACACTAAGGAGCCAAATACTTTCCCTGAAAGACAGCCCCTTTAATAAATGGTGCTGGAAAAATTGGCTTTCCGTATGCCAAAGATTAAAACTTAGACTCATATTTATCATCAGGCACTAACTAAAATCGAAATGGATCAAAGGTCTAAATATTACAACAGAAACATTTAGTCTGCTGGAAGATAGAATAGGTAGAACTCTTGAAGAAATTAATGTAGGCAAAGACTTTATGAACAAAACTCCAGTTGCACAAGCAATATCACAAAATATCAACAAACTAGGATTTTATTGAATCAAAAACTTTTGCACAGCAAAAGTAGTTACCAACAGAGTGAAGAGACTACCTGTAGTGGGGAATAAAATTTTTTCCAGCTGTTCCTCAGACAAAGAATGAACATGTAACATACATACAGAACTAAAACATATCAGACCCCCAAATTTAAAGACTCAATCCAAAAATGGGCATCTGACATGAATAAACATGTCTTAGATGAAGAAGAGGAAATGGCAAATATATGAAAAATGTTCAACATCACTGCTTACTGAAGAGATGCAAATTAAACAATGCTGAGATTCCATCTCACTCCTGAAAGAATGGCAACTATCAATAAATCAACCAATAATAAATTCTGGCAGGCTTGAGGGGGAAAAGGAACCCTTCTCCCACTCCCATCAAGTGGAGCGCAGACTGGTGCAACTGCTGTGGAACTCAGTGTGGAGATTCTTCAAAATACTAAGACTAGAGGTTCCATTTGACCCATCTAGTCCCCTTCTTGCTCTCATTTTGAAAGAATTGAAAATATCATGCTACAGTGTTATATGCACACACGTTTACAGTAGCACAGTTTGTAATAACTAAATCTTGGACACAGTCTAAAGGCATATCAACCAATGAATGGATAAAGAAGACATAGCTTTTTATACAGTGGAGTACTACTCTTCTATAAAGAAGGATAAGCTTGAGACATTTCTGGCTAAATGGATGCACCTTGAGACCATGCTCTTAAGTGAAATGCATCAGACATAAATGTTTAAATACTGCATTGTTTCTCTTGGGCTAGAAACTGAAAGCATAAATAATGATCAAAATGTATAATAGATATTTGGAAATGAGAAGAAAATGTTAAAGTGGGAAGGGGAACAAGTGAGGGGAAGGGAAAGGGAAGTGAGGGACAAGGAAAAAAGAATAGAAGGAAAAAATGGAAACAAAACTCTTGTAAATGAAGAGGGAGAAGGGGTTGAAGGGAGGGGAGGGGAATAAGGAAAAAACAGGAATCAAGATATATCACATGCAGGTGCAAACTCCCTTTGATGGATGTGATCGTCATGTATAACTAAAATGTGCCTGTAATATTTTTAAAAAGCCATATGCAAAAGTATGATTCCATATGTATAAAATGTCCATAAAAGCCCAATTACAGAGAAGAAAGCAGGTATTTTGGGGGTGGGAGTCTGTATTCACTACAAGAGAGCTTGCTTAAGCCATTATGCTGAAGGTTGCAATTTTTGCATGAAATCCATATATATTACCTAGAAAAATTCAAGGAATAAGAATTAGAAGAGAGAAGTATTATGTTCCATTGTTTGTGGTGTTTCAGAAATGAAACACTAGGCATGAATGGGTTAATGAAATTTCAAGATCATAGCAAAATTATAAAACTGGATTGTGATGATGGTTTTCCAACTATGTAGATTTATCATAAATCATTAAGTTGTACACTTACAGTGGGTGGATTACAAGTTATGTAAGTTATACTTCAATAGTGCTGTTTATAAAATACCAAACAAAACCAACTTAACAGTTGGATATACAGTACTGATTCAGCAAGGGAGGTGCGCCACTGGAGGAAGGAAGCAGGGAGTGACAAGCTCTTTACCTGAGTGGACAAAGACATCCTGTTACAACAAATCTGCCCTCCTTCCTGAGCGTGCAATGGGCCCAGCCAAAGCCAGCCCCATTCAGCTCCTGCCTGCCTGTGCTGCCCACCATTCCAAGATTCCCTCAGAATTTGCCACCGGGATCTATGGGACTATATGCCAGGCTCCCAGCCGCTTGCATGGTAGCTTTCAGCCTCCCCAAATGACAGTATTGTTGATACCAGTAATGTCGTAAATCCAACTATATACAATCTACCAACAGTATCAGCTCCTATCAAAAGAATCTGAACATTTATAATATATACACGTTCAGTTGTGTCCCCATTTACTCAGTATGTGTCCTGGATGACACTTTCTGGCCTACCAAGAAAGTAATACAAAGATTATGAAATATCCCTAAGGCTTGTCCCCTAGGGATGCACGCACTTGCGCGTGTATGTGTGTGTGTATGAGTGTGTACCCGTATGCATGTGTGTTTTCCAAAAACCTGAAGTAAAAGAAGAGAAATAGAGTTGTGGTGATTTGCTGTTTGAGCTTTGCGTTTTATCTGGATGACACACCTGTGAAGAAAACGAGAGTTGACGTTATCTCACTTTGCTCTGTCAACTCTGCTGTTTCTAGTTTTGAATTTTTTTAAAGGGAAGAACTTTTTTTTTTTTTTGCGGTACTGGAGATCGAACTCAGGACCCTGCGCTTGCTAGGCAAGTGCTTATTCCACTGAGCTATATCCCCAGCCCTGGGAAGAACTTTCTTTGGGGCTGTAACCATATGCCTTCAAGAGTTCAAGCCAGCTCTGCTGTGGGCCCTGCGGCTGCACCAATGTGGGTCCCGCGGCTGCGCCACTGTGGGCCCCGCGGCTGCTCTGCTGAGGGCCCCGCTCAGGGCACCTCATGGACTGGACCCGCCCCCACCCATAGCACGACGACAGGGTGGAGCTGGGCGGTCCGCTGTGAGCATATGTGCTTTCCCACCTCCAACCATGGCAGTTTGTATACACCCCTGTATGTTATAGTATAGTCTGAGGCAGCTATATCTCTTCCCAAGGCGAGAGTCCAAGGATATAGATAAACCCAGGAGTTCAGTTATTATCACAGGGAAGATGACTGATTGAGTGGTAGGGCAACTGAGGTGAGAGAGGAGAAAAATTGAATGATCAAATGGGCCATCATCTGTGTAACTGAGCAACAAAGGTGAAGGTAACATTATGTAGGACAGCATCCAGAGCTAATTTCCTTCTATGTTCTCTATAATTCTGTATTTCCTCCATCGTTTTTGTATTAACAGAAGTGAAGATAACTTTATATTATACAGCATCCAGTGCAAATTCCCTAGTATCTTCTCTATAATTTGGTATTTCCTTTAATGTTTTTGTGTTAACTAATGTGAAGATAACTATGTAATACAACATCCAGTGCTAATTCCCTACTATATTCTGTATAACTTTGTATTTTCTGTATTGTCTATGGCTTTTCTG